>CM027119.1:26495309-26791325 GCA_015476505.1 Urochloa ruziziensis
GCCGTCTTCTTGGTCGTCCAGGTCCAAGAGAGATCCTCTTCATCTCTGTCTCCTTGCTTGGCGTGATGGCTTCTCATTGCTGGCTTCTTAGTGGGGATCTCTAGAGTGTCCTTGTCCACCTCCTGTGATGCTGCCAGTACTTGTTCCATGCGCTTGGACATGTCCAGGGCGGCTGCCGCGTTGAGAGTTTCCTGCTCGCACGTGTATGCGACTCGGACGTCTCCCAAAACGGTGATTACGCCTTTCGGTCCTGGCATCTTGACCTGCAAGTAGACGTAGTGAGGAATCGCCATGAACTTGGCGAGTGCCGGCCTCCCAAGGATGGCGTGGTATGCAGTTTCAAAGTTCGCCACCGTGAACTGCATGTGCTCGGTCCGGTAATTATTCCGGTCTCCGAAGGTGACGGGCAGCGTGATGTGCCCGAGTGGTTCTGCCCCCTCTCCCGGTATCAAACCGTAGAACGCGGATTGGGGGGGACTCAGGTCGAGAGTAGTCAGGCCGAGCTCCTTCAATGTGTTAGCAAAGAGGATGTTCAGGCCACTGCCACCGTCGACTAGTACCTTGGTGAGCCGAACGTTGCGAATCGTCGGGGCTACCACCAAGGCGTGGGACCCGGGCTTCGGTATGAAGTTTGGATGATCCTCCCGGGTGAATGTGATCGGAACTTCCGACCACTTGAGGTACTCAGGTACCGGTGGCTCCCTCGCGTGCATAACCTGGCGATGGGTGAGCTTCTGCTGGCGCTTCGACTCGAACTCTGGTCCGCCATAGATCATGCGGACCACTCGGTCGGCTTCCTGAAAGTCATCGCCGGGCTCGTCGTTTCGCCTGTCGTCTCGCGGGGATCCATCGTTCCTCTTTCTGTATGGGGGGCCTCTGTTGCCCCCGGTGAAGGCTCGCTTGAGCCCGTAGCACTCTCGCGCCGAGTGCTTGTGTTTGTGGTATGGGCATTGCTCATCGAGCATGCGCTGGAAGTCTTCTGGAGTTACCCGGCCTCAGGACCGGTCCAGGGCGGCGACCATGTCTCCCTCGCTCTTCTTCTTGCGAGGTTGGCTGTCATTGCGTCGATGGTCGTCGTGTCGGTCTTCGTCGTCGCGGCGGTCGCGTTTGCGAGTCGTCTTGTTCTCTTCTTCCCAGCGACTTCTGATCTCGCTGAGCTGTTCTCTTTCCGCGATCTCGGCGTCCGCCCACGTGCTAGCGACCCGGAACATGTCATTGACAGTCGCGGGTGGCTTCCGAGTCCACTTATGGATCAGTCTGCCATCGGAGATGCCGCGCTGGAAAGCTGACATCACCTCCTGATCCGTGACGTCCGTGATGGAGTTGCGCTTTTCCGAGAACCTGCGCACGAAATCGTGCAGGGTCTCGTTCTTGCGCTGCCTGATCTGACCGAGGAGCCGCTTGCTCCCGGGCCTTTCCCAGGTACCGAGATAGTTACTGATGAAGAGTTCGGTAAGCTGCTCCCAGTTGTCGATGGCGTCCTGCGGGAGTCCTGCCAGCCAGTTGCGGCAGTCCTTGGTGAGCATGATGGGAAGATAGTTTGCCATCACGTCCTCGTCGCCGCCGGCCGCTTGTACGGCGGTGTAATAGATCTGAAGCCATTGAGATGGGTCAGATTTCCCGTCGTACTTGTCGATGTCCGACAGCTTGAAGCCTCTGGGCCACGTCACGCTTCTCAAGCGCTCGGTGAAAGACTGGAATCCGCCGATCCGACCTCTAGGGCGGGAATCGCTCGGACCCGATCCGTCAGTTGCTCTTGGGGGTGTGCTGTCCCTCCTGCGATCCCGGTCCCTGGGCAGGGTACGGGTCCTCCGATAGTTCCGAGTCCTGGGTGGAGTTCGGTCCTGTCGGTAGGCTCTGCTGCGCGGTGGAGTTCGATCTCTTGGTGGAGTCGGTCGCCTGGGTGGTGGAAGCACTCGTTGTCGACCGCCATTGTTGCCGCGCCTCGGGCTACCGGAGAGGTCAGAGTAGTCTGACTCTGTCGAGTAGCCGCTCCTGTTGGGGTTACGACGGGGATTTCCATGATCCCGATCGTACTCTTCGCGCCGTCGGATTTCCTCACGGTGGCGCTCTTCGGTGCTGTTGGTCGTGGTGCGGAGGTCTTCATCACGACCCGATCCGCCGCCGGCCCGGTGTCGAGATGAACCGGGTTCAGGAGCGTCCGTGGTCGTTCTGCCTTGCATCTGGTGAACCTGGACGGAGGCGGCCTGCACGAGAGCCCTTACCTTTTCCAGGCCCGGAGTGTTAGGTGGCAGCCGATTGATTTCCTCGTTGATAGTAACGAGGTTCTGGACCGGTGTCTCGTAGACCTCGTGTCCGTTGAACTCGAACGTGCCGTCGCGCATCAAGTTCCGGGCCCTCCTCCGCTCGTGTTGATCCCGTTGGCGACGATGATCTTCAGAGCGAGGCTCCTGGAGTCGAGCAGTGCCAGATCCTGACGCGGCGGCTCCGTGCGGTCGTGCGGCTCTGCGAGTCGCCCGATTGGCATTGCGTCCTCGACGCTGGTTCCTGGCTTCGGTCGTCTCCTCAGCAGGAGTGACCTCATCTTCTGAGACAAGATTGGTTGGTGTTGCTGGCACCACCATGTAGCAATAGGATCCGACTCCCTCTTGCGCGAGGTAGTCTTCCTCGGACTCGGAGAAGTCGGATGTGGGCGTATAACGCTCCAAACTACTCGGAGTCAATTCTCCGAGTGATCCTAACAGTTCCGGCTCTGTAGAGGCATCGGACACCGTGTATCCTTCCGGCAGATCGTCCAGGATTGAGGGTCCCAGTAGATCTAACCCGTAGGAGTCGCTCCCAGAGAAGTAATCATCCGACTGGACGATGTCCTTCATCTTTTGCTTCCGAGCAAGCGCGCAAAAGCCAGGGGTCTGAACAGCAATGACCTCAGGGCTCTGGACGCGTGTTGGTTGAGCGTTTACGCTATGCGATGATTCGGCGACGCGACTCTCAGGAGTCGGATCGGAACCGAGTGATTGTAGATCTGTTCCCGACTGGTCTGGCCTCGCGTTCTGCGATGGACTCAGCGGGGTAGATCCGGCACGATCAGATGCGATCGGACCGGATTGGGCCGTAATGGCCGAAGTCGGCGCCAGAGAGGAGATCTCCGTGGCGACCGTAGCTCCTGCCGCTTGGGTATCCAAGGCGGTGGTGATGACGTCCCCGAACTGGATCTCGACTTCGTCGACGTCCGGGAGGTTGCAGCTGTCCAAGATCTTGACGCGATCCATCGAGCTTACCAGATTGATCTCGGCGATAACCCCTACCTGGCGCGCCACTGTCGGTGATATTATCTCCGGCAGTCTTCCACGGGGTAGCCCACGGAAGTGATTTGTAATGTAGGGAAGATCGCAAAGATCAGAAGCAAGATGGTTAGGATGGACAGACGCAAGGGTTTATACAGGTTCGGGCCGTCGACTCGACGTAATACCCTACGTCCTGTTTTGGGGTGTTGTATTGTGTGTTTTGATGATTCGAGTTGGTTCGAGTCGTGGTTCCTGTGTGTCGAGTTGTTTTGGAGGGGGTCCCTGCCCGCCTTATATATCGGGGGGCAGGGTTACAAGTCGGTTTGTATCCGATCCTATCTCTAAGAATCCTTTCCTTCTTTACAATAATTCCTATTCCAACTAGGACTTCCCCTTCCAGATCCTTCCTCCGTGCGCCGACTTGTCCCGCACGTCTTCAGGTCCAGAACGATGAGGTGGGCCGCCCCCTTTTGGTGGGCTGCCAGGCTTGCTCATGAGGCACCCGGGTACTATATCCCCCACACTCAAGCAGTGAAGATGAAAACCGCGGCTACCGCAAGGAGAAGAAGAGCTTGAACCGCAACTTCAACGGCATCTCCTTCGCCGCCGTCGACTACTGCACCATGGCGCACGACTCCGTGAAGAGCAATGACGACTCCAACTCCGACTCCGAGGATGAGGCATTGACCGATCCCACCTCTTTGCGTCAGGAGATTGCTAGATTAGAGCAGTTGGTCGATAACCACGATGATGTGCTTAGGAAGACCAACAAGGAAAAGAGGGAGTTTAGGTCTTTGCTAGGAGAGTCCAAGGATAGAGTGGCTGAGCTTGAGACCTTGCTTTCTGAGACTGGAAAGAAGGCTATGGAGTTTGAGTCTTCGCTTTGCGAGTCTAGGGAGAGAGCAGCTAAGCTTGAGTCTGAGATTGCTATGTTGAAAGATGCTCCTCTTGTGTCTGACGAAGTTGAATGCTCGTTCTGTGATGTGCATATTGCTGATTTGGTTGTGCTTAAGGAGAAACACATGACTTGCTTGGATGAACTAGAGGGTGCTAGGGTTGAGCTTGCTGAGTTGAAGTCTAGGTCATCTTTGCTAGGTGCTTGTACTTCTTGTCCTGCTTTGCATGCTCAGTTGCTTGAATCACGCACCATGATTGGTTCACTTGAAGCACAACTGAAATCTCCCATTGCAAATTCCTGTTCTCTTTGTGATGTTATTGCATTGAAGAATGTTGAGCTAGAACAGTGTGTGAATCGCTTGCAAGATGAGAATGATGAGCTGAGACAGTGTTTGGGTTGGTTGTCGGGTCGCGAGCCTCAGCTTAAGATGTTGATTGCTGGTTTTAAGAGAGCTGATGGTCGTGGTCTTGGTTCTGAGAAGGTTGGTGAGAGTAGTGGTGAGAGAGAGAGAGATCCTGAGAGCTCCACCGCAAACATTCCCACAAACCCACCAAAAACCATTCTCAAGAACACCTTTACACCCAAACCCAACCACCTGCTAAACAAGCTAGACACCACTCCAGATCCTCCCAAGTTTCCACCTAAGACAGATAACTTTCAGAGGAGAGTGACCTTTGTGAGGAGTGGGGTTTACCAGCCGAGAGAAACCCCAAAGCCAAAGCCAGTCCGCTTCCATTGTGAGCATTGTGGAAGGGATGGACACCTTGAGGAGTTCTGTTGGAGGAAGAAGAGGGAGGTGAGAAGAGAGAAGGAGGTGGGGAACAGGGACAGGTACTACTCTTCTCGTAGTGTGCCTGTGTCTCGTTCACCCTGGCCGAGAGGCGACGCCTTTGTGCGCACAGTTCCTGTGGTTGCCAGTCGTGGTGTTTCAGCTGTTCGTGAGTTTGCTAGGCGGCCTTCGTTTCGTGGTCAGTTTGGTTCAGGGAGGTTCGACCGTAGCTTTGAGACTAGGAGAGAGTCTAGGCCACGTTTTCCCCCGCGTGGTGCTAGAGGTCCGATGGTGAGAGACGAGAGGGTTTCACGTGGTAGAGTTGATTTTGCTAACCCTTCTTTTGAGCAGATGGCCCGACACTGGTTTGACTCGTTTTGTGCTAACCCCAGTGTCAAGTCATTCGCTCATTCTCATTCTCGGTTTTGATTGTGCAGGTGGGAGGCTTGGAGAACTTTTGGTTGATGGATTCTGGCTGCTCGAGACATATGACAGGTAATGGGAAGTGGTTCTCCAGTCTCACCCCGGTGGTGTCTAGGCAGTACATCACTTTCGGAGATAAGGGTAGAGGTAGAGTGTTGTCTGAGGGTGCTATTCAGGTGAGCGATACTTTCATGTTGAAGCGGGTTGCTCTTGTCAAGAATCTTGGTTTCAATTTGCTCTCAGTTTCTCAGCTTCTTGATGAGGGTTATGAGGTTCGATTTAAGCGTGGTGATTCAAAAATTCTTGATTCTCGAGGTGACCTTGTGTGTATGATCATTCCTGAGGGACAGATTTTTCGTGCTGATTTTTCTCGATCTTTTGGTCCTTCACGGTGTTTGATCGCTGGTACTTCTTCTGAGCTTTGGAAGTGGCATAGGAGATTGGGTCATGTGAGCTTTGATCTACTCACACTCTTGAGTGCTCTTGACCTTATCCGAGGATTGCCCAAGCTCAAGTTCGAGAAAGATTTGGTTTGTGCACCTTGTAGGCATGGAAAAATGGTTGCTGCTTCCCACCCACCTTTGACGGATGTTATGACTGAGCGTCCAGGGGAGCTTTTGCACATGGACTTGGTTGGCCCCGCTCGCGTTCGTTCAGTTGGTGGGAAGTGGTATGTTCTTGTGGTTGTGGATGACTTTTCTCGATATGCTTGGGTGTTCTTTCTGGCGTCGAAGGACTGAGACATTTGATTTTGTTCGAGATCTGATTTTGAGGTTGAAAAACGAGAGTAATGGTGGTGCCATGAGAGCTATACGTAGCGATAATGGTACGGAATTTAAGAACACTCGTTTTGATGCCTTCTAGTCGTGATCTTGGTCTCGAACATCAATACTCTTCGCCATATGTTGCTTGTCAGAATGGTGTTGTTGAGAGGAAAAATCGAACACTTTGTGAAATGGCTAGGACGATGCTAGATGAGCATAGGACTCCTAGGAAGTATTGGGCAGAAGCGGTGAACACAGCTTGCTATGTTTCAAATCGGATTTTCCTTCGTGCTTTCAAGAAGAAAACTTGCTATGAGCTCTTCCATGGTCGTTCCCCCCCGTGTGAGTCACTTTCGGGTTTTTGGTTGCAAGTGTTTCATTCTGAAGAAAGGAAATTTGGACAAGTTTGAGTCTCGTTCGATGGATGGAATTTTTCTTGGTTATGCTAATCACTCTCGAGCATATCGTGTGCTCAATCTTGAAACTAACCAAATCATGGAGACTTGCGAAGTCACCTTCGACGAGACCATTCCGTGTAGCTCTTCTGTCTTTGAGTGTGCAGGTGATGATGATTTGGGACAGCCCATCTTTGAGGAAGAACAGCTTGATGATGAAGATGATGAGGAAATTCAGGCACCATGTGGAGATCGTGTACCTTCTACTTCCACTACTACCACGACGTTCGACGACGGCCCCTCTGCTACACCTTCGTCGAGTCGCGCTCTAGATCGAGTTCAAGTGGAAGCTGATGTTGAGGGGGAGGCAATCTCGAGGCGAGAAGCTCCCCGGCTGGTACAGAGGGATCATCCACCTTCGAAGATCATCGGGAACTTGGATGAACGCACTACACGGTCGAGGTCACAGAACATCTCTCATTATGCTCATTCTGCTTTTGTCGCGTCTTTTGAGCCCAAAAATGTTGGACACGCTTTATCTGATTCTGATTGGGTCAATGCCATGCATGAAGAGCTTGAAAACTTTGAGAGAAATCAGGTGTGGAAGTTAGTAGAACCACCTCCAAATTGCCATCCCATAGGAACCAAGTGAGTGTTCAAGAACAAGAGGGATGAGAGTGGTGAGATTGTGAGAAACAAAGCGAGGTTGGTTGCTCAGGGGTTTTCGCAGCAGGAGGGGATAGATTATGAGGAGACATTTGCTCCTGTTGCCCGTTTGGAGGCAATTCGGATCCTTCTAGAATTTGCAGTTGCTAAAGGGTTCAAATTGTACCAAATGGATGTGAAGAGTGCCTTCTTGAATGGGGTGATCGAGGAAGAAGTGTATGTGAGGCAGCCCCCGGGTTTTGAGAGTGAGAGATACCCACACTGAGTGTACAAACTCCACCGAGCTTTATATGGCCTAAAGCAAGCACCCAGAGCGTGGTATGGCAGGTTGAGAGGGTTCTTGCTTAGCAAGGGGTTTGTGATGGGGAAGGTTGATAAAACGCTCTTCTTGTTGAGAAATGGCAATGATCTCTTAATCGTTCAGATTTACGTGGATGATATCATTTTTGGTGGCTCTTCTCATGATCTTGTTGCCAAGTTTGCAGACGATATGAGCAGGGAATTTGAGATGTCGATGATGGGAGAGTTGCAGTTCTTTCTCGGGCTGCAGATCAAGCAAACCAAGGATGGGACATTCGTGCACCAAAGCAAGTACACCAAGGACATTCTCAAGAAATTCGACATGAGCGACTCCAAGCCGATGACTACGCCGATGAGTACGACTACAGCTTTGGATGCGGATGAGGACGGAGAACCAGTGGACCAGAAGGAGTACCGGAGCATGATCGGCTCCCTCCTCTACTTGACGGCGACGAGGCCAGACATACAGTTCAGCGTGTGTCTGTGCGCTCGTTTTCAGGCTTCACCGAGGACTTCACATCGTCAGGCCGTCAAGAGGATTTTAGGTATCTCAAGTTTACTCCTGAGCTGGGTCTTTGGTATTCTGCCGATTCCACTCTTGCACTTCATGGTTTTTCTGATGCGGATTTTGCTGGATGTCGTGTTGATCGCAAGTCTACTTCTGGTCAGTGTCAGTTTCTTGGTTCGTCTCTTGTGTCATGGTCTTCTCACAAGCAGTCTAGTGTAGCCCAATCCACCACAGAGGCTGAGTATGTTGCTGCTGCTAGCTGCTGTTCTCAGTTGCTTTGGATCACATACACCTTGAGAGATTTTGGCTTAGACATGTCCCATGTTCCACTTCTTTGTGATAGCACCAGTGCCATAAGCGTAGCAAAAATCCCGTGCTTCATTCCAAAACTAAACACATAGAAGTGAGGTACCATTTTCTGAGAGATCATGTGGAGAAAGGAGATATTGAGCTTGTCCATGTTTCTACCCAAAACCATCTTGCAGACATTTTCACTAAGCCACTTGACCAAGTTACCTTCACCCGCTTGCGAGGAGAACTTGGTGTGTGTGCGGTTTTCTGAGCTGAGTTTTGGAGGCTTCTCTTGTAGCATATGTATACTATTGTACCATCTTTATATCTTGATGTACATTTTTCTTGCTTTTGTATCTTGATTTCATTTTTGTATCATATCTTAGGATGAGCTTCTCCTATATGCAGTGATTGATACAACTTGCTACATTTTAGAGTTCAGGCAGGCTGGCTAGGGATTGCTTGTATGGATGGCTATGCTCTTGATGGTTGTGATATATATTCTTTTGCGATAGTCTCTTTTGAATTAAAATGACAAACTGAACTTAAACTCTTTCACCCATGAGTAAATGCCTCTGCATGTCTTGTTTGAGCCGAAATGGCTATATCTTGCTTAAGATCATGCTAGGGTGTGATATTATTTTCAATTGGGTCAAAGACCTTTGTCATTGTAAATGTTTAGCCCATGCTTTATCTTGTGGAGGAGCATAAGCTTCTTTCTGTCGCAAAGACATTTCATGTACCATGCTTAACTTGAAAAATTTGAAAAATGAGATGTCTATGCATGAAAGAAGAAAGGATGAGAAAAAGATATATTTGCTGAAATTTATGCTCATGTCTCTATGCTTTCACCATTGCACACACTTGCACACATGGGTGCTAAGCGGTTGCATGTTGTTTGCCGGAGAAGTCTCCCATGAGAAGTGAACACATGGCTCCGTGCTTTGACATGACATGAGGTAGAACTTGGGCGTTTATGATGATCTTTTGTCAAGAATGCGTGTCCTACCATGATTTTGGTGAGATGAAGTTCATTTTTGCTTGAACAATCCATGGTTAGGACTTTGCTCATGTGGTGACATTTTTTGATAAAACTACACAACTTGCTCATGGCTTTATGTCTTCACCTTCTTGATGGCAATGCCCGTGTGACATGATGAACTATCTAGTTTGCCTCTTCTCTAACTTGTAGCATTTTGTATTGCTCATTGTATATTTGCAGAAGCTTGTAGTTGCATTTTGTACATTTTGCCTTGATGTGTGCATTGTCAACAAGGGGGAGAATTTCTGGAGCATTTTGCAAGGGGGAGATGTTGCTAAATCTTTGAGAAAGTGTTTGCTCTAGAATTTGTCGAAATTGTGTGAGAAGGATGAGTTTTTGCCAAAATGAGGTTTTCTGAAAATTTGCGAAGTTTCTGAGAGTTTGATCATTGGAATATCTTGCTGGGCATATTCGGAAGGTTTTCAAGTTGGAACGGCATCGTTGCGAGTTTGTTTGCGCAATTTTGGCACTTTTCACTTTGGTCATCTGCCCTGGGCGGTTTAACCGCCCCTGTGCTGAGTGCATACGAGTTGTGAAGTTTTGAGCCATTTTCGAGTGATTTTCGCACGCCCAAGTTCACTTGTTCAGGGGGAGTTGCATCTTTGCAGGGGGAGTGCTTTGAGTGTCCTGAAAAGTGAGTTGGAGGTTTTGAAGTTTGTGACTTGTGCTTTGTGCTTTTGCTCTTTTGCCGATGGTGTTGAGCCCTTTCGCTTCTTCTTGAAGGGTCGGCGTTTCTGGAGCTTTCTCTTGCAGAGTGACATTGTTCTCGGCTTGTTCTTGCTTTTAGTCACTTGCTTGAGTTTTGTTTTTGATTTCTTTTATATTTTCTTCATATCATTGGTTACTATGTGTGTGTTGTCAATGCACTCATCAAGGGGGAGATTGAGGACCCGGTGTGTCCGAGGACCGGTGGATGGTCGCTTCCTGGTGTGATGAGTGATTGACAACGTGGTGTGGATTGACGTTTCCCTTGGCTCAAGTATTGCAGGTGTAGAATGCGGCTTGGTTGCATTGGTGCAGGTGAAGAACAGGCGCGAAAGGTCTTAGCCATGGCGGCCTCCGAGGAGCGGAGAGACAAGTAGGCTTGGTTCGAGGGACCCGGTGGCCGGTGGATCAAGTGCGGTTCACATGCTGGCAAGAACGAGCAAGGGGACGTGGTTCCGGTGCGAGGTAGCGGCTCACAACCGAAGCTTGTACGCGGACGAGAAGCCGGCGCAAGGTGGCGGCTAACAACCGAAGTTTGCGCGCGGGGTTTGGTGATTTGGCCACAAAATCATCGGTGGACGGTTTCCCTTGGTTTGGGCCTCAAAACCAAGGACCGAGGACTCGACGAGGCGAATTTGGGCGGCTGGGCCAGAGTGGCTGCCAGGGGTGGTTTAACCGCCCCCCAGGGGCTTTTTAACCGCCTCCCCCTGGGCCGGCCCAAGAACGGCGTCGAGGAGCTTCGATCCGGAGGACACACGGCGTGACTGCAAGGCTTGCGTCGGAGGGAAGCTAGCTTGCAGTGGAAGGTGTCCGAGCCGGAAAATATCTGAAGATCAAATGTCAAATTTGCCCCTGAGGGTATGTATCACTTAGGGGTAGTTTAGTCTTTAGAGCACCACCACTTGGACTACTAATAGCCCCTCCCAGGGCTGGTGGCTGCTATCTCTTCTAGTTATCTCTTTAGTTTTTCCTTTGAACTAGTTTTCCCTTCATCTCCTCCACCTAGAACTACTTCGAATCTTTCTTAGTTTTGTATAGGTGAATTCATGGTTATGTGATGGAGTTTGTGCTGCTCATCTTTGTGCCATGATTTGATTTCCCGAGCTCCTTCTTCCTTTTCTATTTTCGTGGGTATTTTCGGAGCTATTTTTGGGGGATTTTTGTTCTTCTTGTTCTAGAGCGTTTTCTCTCGGATTTCTTTGGGGGATTCACGTATGAGTGCCTTGTGCCTCTTTTGCTGGTGATCCTTTGCCCCCAAACGCCGAGAATCGCTCTGGATTTGAGATTTTCGGGATGAACTCGAGGTCATGGTGTTCTTCGCGAGATCTGCGATTCCGGGAGTTGTACTGAGTTAGAGGCCGAGATCTTTTGGGAAAACACTCCACTGGAGGTCTAGATCATCTGACCAAAATCTCGCCTCAAGAGCTCAAGCGGTTTGGGAGATCCACTTTTGTTTTGACTTTTTCCCGAGGCTCCCAGGCCTGGGCGGTTTAACCGCCCCCCTGGCCGGTTTAACCGCCCCCCCTGGGTGTGTTAGATCGAGTCGTGTTTTGGGTCGTTTTGGTGTTCGGTTCGATTGATTCGAGTTCCGCTGCTTGTTTCTTGTTCCTAGGGTCAGTAGCTTGACAGTGGCTACGTGATCTTGGCAAGATTGCTCTCGGAGGTTTCGGAGTTGTTTTGAGAAAATAGCCGGATCGGTTGGAAAGAATTTTTATCGGCTCCCATTCACTCCCCCCCTCTCTGGTCGCCGTTTCGGTCCTTCAAAGATTCACAAGACGCTCAAGATCAGCCTGCTTCACCACTGACCTTTTGATATAAGTTGGCCGCGACGGATAATGCGGGCCATCAACCCTCCCAAGCTTTGGAGGGGGAAGAGCTGATGTTGCATGCTTACGCTTCTTGAGTCTCTTCTTCTGAGGGACAGGTTTCCATGTAACAGGCCTCTTTGAAACGCATTGCGATCATAGGAATCAAGAAGAGGAAAATTCAGAGGGAAGCAAGACGGCGGCGACAACAAACCTCTGACGAATAAGGAAGAAGAGGGCAATAGCTTTTTCCAAAGGAAAGGCGAAAAGGTAAAAACCCTAAGATAAAGGGTTATTTTATAACCAGCCATAGGGATAAAACCTAGGGAAAAGTGCCCACCTCGGATAACTGATATCGTTCAGTTTTTAAAAGAGGAAAAGACGTTATTTAGATTTTTTTATTTTTAGAAGAGCTCCTAAAAACAAAAGTTTATTCAACGATCTTAGCCTTTCTTAAATTCGGGGACTTTTCATTATTCACAAGTACCTTAGATCCTTTTTACCACTCCCAAAAAAGAGTGGTTCAAGGCTCGGGGGCTACAGGGCATATGGCTAACAAAAGTTTTTTTTTCAAATTACCACCAAAGACTCAAGATTTTTCAGGACCTTCAGCTCGAATCATCGATTCAAACTAAAGCTCGGGGGCTACTTCATATGAAGTGCGATTCAAGAATTGCCTTAAAACACCATAAGGACTTGAGCACCTCACAGCCTTGTCCTTAGAAGAATTGCAGACCAGGAAGTACTCAAAGGTTCTCCAATAGATCAAGAAGAACTCGAACCGACGGTCCAAACACTCTTAAGACAAAGAAAGAAATCAGCTATGAAGCGCTCGGGGGCTTGTCAGACATAGAGGCCTAGGGCCCGCACGGACGCAGAAGATACTCCAAGGGAGGATATGACAACGAGTAGAGACCGTGACGCAAGGCAACATAAGACTCTATGAAATATGGAAACTAGTCGATAATAGGAAAGCACTCGCATAGCGAGGCTTACTCGGGTTACTACTCAAGTTAGACTAGGAATCCACCCTTGTAACCCTGCCCTGCCAGTATATAAGGCTGAGCAGGGACCCCTCTCAAAAACAAGTTCACAAGTTCAATAAGTTCATACGAACAACCACCCAATCTCATACGATATAGAGAATCTCGACTAGTCTCTCGGATCATCGATCAAGAAGACAAGCTTGTACTCATATTCACTCTACGTAATACGAGATCAGCAACAGGATGTAGGGTATTGCGCCTAATTGGCGGCCTGAACCTGTATAAATCTTGTGTCATGTAATCATCGAGTTCCTGATTCTACTGTCACTCCACCAAAAATCTATTACCTTGAGATACCCCTCGATAGGACTGTCAGTAAAACACCGACACGGGTACCATCCTCTTTTTGGAGCCAACCCATATCGTGTAGGGATGAGATTGTCAGTAGATTAAGCTCGGCCCCTCCGTCTGTTAACACCTTCGTATTTTTTAGAGTACCAATCTCTGGTTTTACCATGAGTGGTGGTGGGCTTGATTATGAGAATGTTGCCCATTGATCTTTTTCTGAGAAGAAAATGTTGGTGTCTGTCTTTCTTGGGAAGAAACGCCTTGAAACTGGTATTGTTTTCTTGCCTTGGTGTTCCTTCGTTGGTCAAGAGATAACCATTACCATGGTGTCGTGGTGTTGATATGTATAAGGCTCTTATGGTATGTCCTGAATTGAAGTAGTGTTTTGATTCTTCACAGGGATCCATAGTGCCCTTTTCAACGTATAGCATTCTTTTGTGAAGTGCTTTTGATTTGGGTGCAAAGTGCATCTTTTGTTAAGTGCTTCCTTGAATGCTGCTGAATCGGAGTTTGACTTTAGCTCATTGAGCTGTTGGATGACTGTTGTTGCGTCTTCGACTGGTTTCCTCTTGAGAGTACTCTGGATTTCTTGAGTCAGAATCTTCAAGTTGTTCTGAGGATCGTATTGTTCTATTGCAGCGATCTATAGATGTGCTTCTGAGTCATCACTTTCTTCTTCATTCGGGGCCTCATAATCATCGAGTTGTTTGATGATTCTGGTGGTCAACCCGAGAAGATTTTTGATTTCAGTAGTTTGGTGCATAAGGGACGGCCTGAAGTGCAATTCCATGGCGTTGGCCGCTGGAGAGTTGCAATATTTGCTTGGCTGAGTGAGTCTGCTGTTGCCTATTTTGCTTCGTAGAGTAGCACGTCGCTCGGCCCTCCTTTGATTTTTAACCAGTCGACTGCTCTTCCTTTCTTGCTCCTAGGTATTGTTTAGTGCTTCTGAGAGCTTGAGGAATGCTTCCCTCTTGTAGAGATTACCTTCTTCGAAGTCTTTGAGTCCAATCATGTATACAACACAGTCCTCAGCGTGGTGTGCCATGTTGTTGTTCTTGGTTTGGGCCCTGTCTTGATCGAAGCTTGACATGGATGAGCCGCAACTTTTGTTGGTTGAGTGGTCTGATTGCCTCCAATCTGCGGTTCTTCCTTCTAGTGTCGAGGTTATGAATAGGCATTGCCTGATCGCACCATCAGAGCCTTCATCATCCGAGTCCGAGTCGTGATCGTGTACTTGGATCGCCTCCTTGCAAGAAGTGACATGCTCTATACTGATCCGAATTAGGATATCCGCATACTGTTCTATCATTGACTCAAATTGGGAAAATATGAGTCTTTGGTAAGTGGATGCCAAGTTGTGTAATCCGAAAGTGGGTAGGGTTGGGTGGGCGCTCGAATCACTCGTCGAAATCGAGCCGGATTCGAGGTGAATTTCCTGAGAGGAGTTCGTGAGCAATCTTGATTCTAGCGCTTGTCCCTTGACAATGTCAGATAGCTGGATTTCATCAAAATTTTCGACGAGCTCCTCAATGCTTGGCAATGCCAGTCCTAACTTAAGTGAATCGCCATCCTTGATCATCTTGAGTTTGGTTTCGAGAGCAGCGCCTTTCCAGACCATCTTGCTTTGCTTTGAAGTCGTCGAATTCTCCATGGGATTTTTGACGATCACCCCTACCTAGCGTGCCAGATGTCGGTGTTTTACCCGCAGTCCTACCGAGGGGTATCCCAAGGTAGTAGAGTTTCAGTGGAGTGACAGTAGAATCAGGAACTCGACGATTACGTGACACGAGATTTATACAGGTTCGGGTCGCCAACTAGGCGTAATACCCTACGTCCTGTTGCTGATCTTGTATTATGTAGGGTGAATATGAGTACAAGCTTGTCTTCTCGATCGATGATCAGAGAGACTAGTGGAGATTCTTTATATCCTATTAGATCGGGTTACCCATATGAGTTATTGAACTTGTGATTGCAATTGATAGGGGTCCCTGCCCAACCTTATATACTGGTTGGCAGGGTTACAAGGGTGGAATCCTAGTCTAATTCGAGTAGTAATTCGGACAAGCATCGCTATGCGAGTGCTTTCCTTATGTCGACTAGTTTTCATATTCTGTAGAGTCATGTGTCGCCTTGCATCACGGTCTCTACTCGTTGCCATACCCTTCTTTGGAGCTATTCCTGCGTCCGTGTGGGCCCTAGGCCTCTATGTCCGACACACAGGAGATGCAAGGTTTATACAGGTTCAGGAGGTCGAGAGGCACAAACCCTACGTCCTGTGTTCAGTGGTGTCGTGTATTGTTGTGGTCGGCAAAGCTCAATGAGCAATGACGAGTTGGTGGGTGGTTACAATGGGCAAATAGAAAATACCCTTTGAGGTACGACCTAGGCCGCCTTATATAGGCTAACGGCCTAGGGTTACAAGTCGGTTGAGATCTAATCCTACCGGCTTACAACTTGGAAAGCAATCTGAGTCGGTTACAACATAATCTCCAAGCTATCTGGGCGTGATCCGCCAGCTGGGTCACACATATCTTGCAGGATCCGGGTGTCGCGCCGCACGCCTAGCGAGCTAAGTCTTCGTAGTTTTGTTCGGCAGGTCCAAGCTGTCTTGTGGGCCGGGCCATGGGTCGGCTGTTGGCGTTCCTTAGCCTAACAGATAAATCCGCAAGCGTACAGATGCCGATGTAAGCGGCACGCCTGGCATGCACATTAGCAGCTTGTTTGGCATATTTCTCACGCCGAGGATCTTTCTTCAAAAACTCTTGGTATTCGGGCCACTTGGCGAAAACTTCAGCTCGCCGCATGACCTCACCGCAGACATCATCAATGGATGTGGATGCTCCCGGGAGCAACCTCCTTAAATCTTGGCATATGGTTCTCTCCATGGAGGCTTGAATAGCCTGCCTTGCGGCATTCTGAATTCTACGACGGCTTCTTTCATGCCGAGCTAAAATTGTATCCACAATAAGAGCTCGTTGTGCATTTGTCAGGGCCGAATCATCAGCCACATTAAAGTTGGCCCATGCTTGACGAGTGTTCCGGCGCCTTCGGCGGTTCCTTCTTGGAGACACTGAATTTTGTGCGAAAGGGCCCGGAGGTGTCACATCTGATGATATAGGATCAGAAGTTGTGACCGTGGGATCAACATGCCCTTTTTTAATGTCGTCAAGGTTGAGGTAAATCCCTTGCCACCGAAGACTACACTCGGGTTGGATCATGCCAAAGTCATATTCTGGCGTAGGAAAGAACTCTGGGGCTTCAACCCGAAGTTGAGTCTTCTTTGCCGATGAGTCACTATCAGAGGATGATGCATTATAATCTGCCACCACTTCCTTTCCTTTGTTTGCCAGTTGCGAGGGGTTTGTTTCTCCCATCGCTGCACCTTTACCCTTGTCACAAGGTTGAGGAAGATGAGGGCGTCCCAACGATACTACATTTTTGCATGGTGTTGGCGGAGTCGTCATGGTTGGAACTTTAGCTGGAGGTGCCTCTAATATGCTTAGGGCAGATTTGGAGGCGAACGCACCTGGCATTTTAGAAGGCGCCAAGGGTGGAATCACCTCCTTAGTCTTTTGGATCAGTGGAGATGATGCATTTGGATGCACCGACTTGGTTGGAGAAGTTGGCTTAGTGTGGACGGGCCACTCTCCAAGTGTGGTGCGACGGAAACTTGGCTCCCACCTGGGGATGGAGTGTTTGGTGATCTCTGGTTTGGGTGAGTTAGGAGGAACTGGGCTAGAGAGAGCAGCCTTATGCGCATCAATAGCTTGTTTTTTGGCGGCCTCCACCCTTGCTTTAGCAGCAGCCTTTCTGGCTCTCCGCTTTGCAGCTTTGGACACAATAGGAGTGAAGTCATCCTGTGGTGCAGAGTTGACCTCTTGCTCTTGGTTGGTCATATCTGGTGATACAGCTGTAGTGCGTAGGGAACTAGCACTGTTGGAAGGTTGAATATGCCCAACTGGTACATCCACCCAAAGCGAACCAATGCGGAGCGTGACGAACTCTTGCATACGTTCAACCATCCTTGCATAATAAAACCATATATGAGTTTCGATGTAAGCATATATGTCATCATATTTGATTCATGACACCTAAATCATAGTCATGTGATGCAACTATGTTGGAACTCAAAGATGAGGGGAGAAGTATGTCCCACTGGGCGTGCCAGAATCTGATGTCGGGAAAACGGGCGGGTGAAGGCCCGCCTCCGCGCCAGCAGAGACAAATTTAATTGTGGTATAATTTAATGGGATAAAGTAAAGAAATACAGGTAATGCGAGTCCATACTTCCATAATTCTTATATTTCCATAAAAATTATGTTAATTACATCTCCGTAGAGAACACCCCTGATTAAGAGTTCCAACATGAGTACATGAAAATATAGATTACATCATATGGCTAGCCTATTACATGACTACAAAATAAAAGAAGCCTATGTCTTCTCGCCGTAGTGATGGATGCTTGCCGTAGAATAGAACCCGGTGAATATGGATATGTGATATGTATTCACGCCGACACACTTGTTTGATTTTTGGACATGATGCGGCATGAGTACAACTCTCGTACTGCTAGCTTGTTTAATTGCCTAGCTAACACGGGATGCAGGGTGTTTTGTAGTTCATGATATATCTATTTCTTAGGTTTGTAATGTGCCATGGCATTTCCAGGGAACCAGGCACGTGCATATGTGCCTGCTTTAGCTGATTATTATCGAGCTATTTAGCAGGACATTAAAACATGGGTGAGCATTTGTATGCGTCATTACAACGCCCAATTTGGATGTAGTTGTTAGGCATAACTAGCTTATATGGATGAGCCAGCCTAGCCTAATTGTTAATACCCCTGTCCTTATGTTTAACCAGAGCCAGGACGTTTGCTACTTGAGAGTTTGACGTCAGACTGGTTCCCTAGCTAGGGTAAATGCATTATGACCAAGATCTATCCATATAGATGACGTTTGTTTGTCAATTATCACTAATGAGCATGGTGATTATTGATAATCCCATGCAGAAGAATTTTCATGTGACATATATATAGCAACCTGACTACGGGAGGCTACTGATTTGGTTATTATATCCTGCTAGTGTTTGATCAGGACAAAATACAAGGATGCACATGGTTGTGGCACAGTTTCTTTAATTTGACTAAATTTGCCTTAGCGCACTTCATTAGGCGTGGCATTTGGCTGAACTTTGGCCGTTATATGCCTGGACATGGTTTATGATGCAGGTTAACTCTGTTGTGAAGCCCACTTGAGTATGCGGCCATCGAATCATCATGGCCAAATTTGTGATCTAAAAAGATGCTAGCTAGTACCCCCGGGATGCATATGAATAAGGGATCACTAGACTGAGATGTCATGCATATAATGCAGTACATGACATGATTGCTTCCTTTGATACCTTATGATCTAGGCAAAGATGGCTATCTTTTCTTTGGGAGATAATTGACCTGACTTGTTGCTAAAAACGACGATACTACTACCCTCAACATGCAGAGCTTGTATGTGTAGTGTGCGTGGGTGCGACTGTGCGAGATGCTGGCCATACCTTTAGTTCGTTTTATCACAGCGCTGACGCCGGATTCTCTATTTCAGTTAACCGAGATGCATGATGGTTTACTCGGCTAACCACACGATGCAGTACTAGATCGATGATGGTGTGCAGAGGTGTTGAGTATATGCAGAGTCTACACTATTTTACTTAATAACTTTGATTAGGCGAGTGCCGAACTGACAGCACCCACCCCTACACATGCAGAATACAATTTCTTTTGCCCTGATCATATACATGGTATGGAAACATGCAAGAGTTAATACTTCGATTAACTGCTAGGCAACGTGCCGGCAGCATTGCTCGTTTGTTTCGCGCTACCGGCACGGCGAGAACCTTTGTGCGTGCTGCACGTCGAGACATATGTAATCCCTTGTAAAGCTTAATTGGAATGGAGCCAACACGCGTCCAAACCAATATTGCACCATGAACATGAACTGGATATAGCCAAGATCGCGTCCAAGCCAGTTTTATACCATAAACCATGACTGGGCAGGGCTAAGATCATGCCCAAACCGGAGTATAACCAAGGCAACTGCTTTCTTTACCGGGGCAGAGCCCATAAGCAGTATGCGGCCATTGAACTGCTGGCCACCGTTTTTACCAGCGCAAAGAGAATATGAGGAAGGGAGAGAGGGCTTGACGATGGAGCACCAAAGGAAGAACAGAACCAACGGATCAGAGAAGCGCCATGAGGCTTCTCACCTTGCAGCACCACCGCGCGCAGCAGCAGTACTCCTTCTGGACTTCTTTCTCTCTCTGTTTACTTGCGTTCTCTTGCCGGCAGCCTGGCGGCGTTTCTGGTGTTTGTGCACAGCGCAGCAGTCTGGTGGTGCTCTCCGTCGAGGGATCGCAGCAGCCTGGCGGTGCACTTGTGTGTTTCTCCGGCCCTCTGTTCTGTGTCGATGGCCTTCTATTTATAGGCCAAGATCGGTGCGGTTAGCTTTTGAGCGCTGCCGCCCTTTTCATTTTATTTTCGTATTCGCTAATGGCCGGCGCGGGTGATTAACGCGCGCGCTGCGTCCAGAACGTGGAGATCGTGAAGGTTTGAACGACCTCGACTTGGTACGGGCCGCCAGTTATACTTGGACTTTGTCAGCGTCTGACTTCATTTGGAAATCTTGCGCGCGCAGGAGATCCCTGTTGGGTTTTCCATTTATTTCTTTGAGTCCTAATCGTAGTGATTAAGAAACCGGGGGTAAATTCTCTCTGGCTTGCATGCCATCCGTCTTGCCTTTTGTGATTGGGCCGTTTCATGGACTTGCATGGAGCTTACTAATTTTGTTTAGTTAGCTGCAGCCATTCGACTTGTCACGTAGACGCACATGAGAGAGAGGAGAACGTATCTTGCATGTAGAGTTTCATCTTTTATTTGCCTAATCGGTTAAGGAATTTGTTTAGCTTTCCATGATCAATACATTATTTGGATGATTGTTTGATTAATCAACCAACAGATATTTGTGTTCCATGTGTGTTATCCGTATTTACGGACCGTTGGCCGGCTGGCCGCGTATTTACGAAGGGGCCGTATTTGCACGCAAATACCTTCACGTATATTTATTCCATGGGCGTGTTGACTTTGACCCGCCAATATCACATCCATTTATCTTATTATACATATAACGATGGTTATTGATCTGTATTAATTTATTTCTTTGTATTTGAATGGAATTTAGCCATTAATATAGTTTAGTTTATTATGGTGTGAATATTTCACATATTTTGGTTGAGCCAAAAATGGTGTCAACAGATTCCCCCTCGAGGTTTGGATGCGGAAGAAATATATGTCTGACGGATCCGGAACTCGAAACTCAAGGTTCATATTTATAGTCATCCCCCTCGTTATATTTGGGTATGAATTTAAATTGATCCGCCTGCACATACGCACACGCGTTACGGATAAGTATGCGTATCCTTCGTCACGTGGTGCAGAAAATCTAGCGTCTAGCGAGTAAACGTTTTTTTCCTTGTGTATTTTTTTTGGATCCGAGACTCCAAAAATATCGGAGGCAGTGGAGATGCTGCTGGCTTGATATCAGGGGCCAGTTAGCACGTATCCATCTGCTATCTCATTCCGGTAAGCCCTGCGTATTAACATCGCCAGAGGCTCCTGCCGAGACGGGTTTCGTAAGCTGAGATCAGAAGTGCAGAAATCATCTTTCGGGGTAACGACTTTCTGCATCCTCAGTTTCTGACGCCTATCCTTGAGTTGCTGAGATTTTTTATCTTTTCAGTTCAAGTCATCAAGTATTCGGGAATATATTGTGGTGAGCCGGTTCTCGGTCCCCGTCGCGGTGTGAGGCGGCCGTAGGAAGAGGTACGCCGGGCTTTTCCCCCAGTCGACGTCGTTTGAACCTTGCTCGCGTAATGACCGAGCATTCTCTGATCAATGTTCCTAGCATATATTTGTCTGTGGCACATACATGTAACAACGTGCTCAGATCAACATTTCTATCACTGTAGTTTTGTTGAGATGAAATTCAACAACAGTGTGCTTGCGTGTTCTTGTCTCTATTGTTCCATGAAGTCACAATTCCGTCTATATTTCATGCTGAAATCAGAGTCATAGAGAGAATCTATGTACCCAAGATGCTGTAGTTCAACATGTGATAGGGGACAACATAGTCACGATCTCCCTTTCTAAATTCTGTATATTTATTGTTTCATCGTTGCAAACTTTGCCTCTACATGGCCCTTGCATTTCTTTGGCGTAGATAAAGGAAGCACCATGCCCCCAGCATTTGAGCAGGCGCCACTTTCTTTTGTGGCTCAATTTCAAAAGTATGCACCGGCAACCTGTGAAGAAGCCAATCCTGTAATCGCGGAGCACTTCTTGACAGGAGGTGAAATGGAGAACAGTGATCGTGGATGGAGATCAGCATCAAAATTCTTGGGCCGCTGTTTTTATCCTCCCGCCTCTCTCTCTTATTCGGATGGGGAAGCACTCACTTTAGGGCAGCAAATGGTATCCCAAGGTCTTGGTTGGGAAAACCATGATATTGAATACATTCCAATCCCTTCAGGGTACATCGAGTGGGCTACCGCTATTTTAGAAAAACACTCTTTGAATTTGAAAGGGGGTGAGCGAAGTTGTGATGGCATCTATGGGGCTATCTACTGTTCCCTGGGACACTATTCCGTTTCACCCACTTTACTGAAATCTCTATTGGAAAGGTGGAGCATTGTCACAAACACTTTCTTATTCCAGAGTGGCGAACGCACCGTTACACTTTTGGATGTACACAAACTTGCTGGTTTACCATTAGAAGGGGAAATTTATGAGGAATTTATTCCTCCCGTCCATGAACAAGATCCCTCCAAGTTATTATACCCAAAATGCCTACCCCTTCTCCTGAAAACGTGGGCAAATCTTCAGGTGGGTAACGAAGTATCATTCCAAGAGTGGTGTGATCATTTTCACAATAGACATGGTGGTCCTCCCCCCTCTGACAATGTAGAGTCATCACTGGTCTACAAGGCCGCTTTCTTAGCACTTTGGCTTTGCAGCTTCGTCGTTATCGGAGGAGGGGCACGCATTCGACCTGGTGTTTTGGTCATGGCCTCCTGGATGGCTATGGGTCGCAAGTATGCTTTAGCACATCCAGCTTTATGCTCCCTATATTACTCTCTTAGGCTAATCTGCACCAACCCAGTGGGTCCTTCCTATATGAAAAGGTCTTGGCCTGTCCATTATATTATTGGCTGGATGGGAGCTTATTTGAGGAGCACTTTTGGTGAAAAAATGAAGAGGCCACGCATTCCTTTTTACAAAGACCACTCAAGGAAGCCCTTAATGGTGAATACAATGTTTAGAACCCCAAAACGCTTCAGTCCTGAGGAAGCATTTGAGTTTTTTGTGCAGGGATGCCAACATTCTTTGGTGTCCCTACAATGCCAACAAGAAGTTTCCAATTTGGAACAGCCAAGTATTTTGTTTATCAATTCGCCGTGGTATGCTACCTCTAAGGCGTTCCCAACTATGTATCGCTGAACCATATCATCCAGATCGGGTAGCTCAGCAATTTCGACTTGACCAAGTCATTCCATATCCTCCCTTGGTGAGTTTGTACACCGACGCGGACCTTGGGGTTGCCTATGCGTACTGGACACACTTGCTACGTCCAGTGCAAGATGACTTACATCTCATTCCCGATGAAACCCGCTTTGGTGGCTGTTCTGTACATTGGCTCAGATGGTATAAAAGGTTTTATGAACCTTTCGCCTCCGTTTCGAGTAGCCTTCGTCATGGCCTCATTCGGGGTAGTATCCTTCTCGAGGACCGGAAACGGCGAGCAGTGGACAGGGTCATTTCTGCTCGTCGGCTTTCTTCCCATGATCTGTCTGTCATACAAAGGGTGTCCATTTTAAATGAGGCCCACCATGTTGCTTCCATTAAAGCAAGAACAGAACAAATCAATGAACCTTGGAAGAAAGTGTTGCGTACTCTCTCAGCAAATTTTGCAACACCATCGAACGAGGTATACTTTTGTTTCTACGTAGTTGGGAGTGCTGTTGGAACATTCCTTTTAAGTTATGCCGCCTGTTGAGCGATCCATTTCATATGTATATATTTTCTTATAGGAAAGGACCAACTCATGTATGGATGCTGCAGTAGTTTATTCATCTCCATCCCTGTTGGTCGACAACCCACAAGCGCAGGAAGACTTAGTGGATAATCAGCTGTTAGTCCCACTTGAGGACAACAGGAAACGGCAGTCATCGCCAATCATTCACTTGGATGATGAGGAAGATTCAAGAGCAAAGAAAAAACTTCATTTTAGTGATATGGGGGAGGAATGCAGTAGTTCTGCAGTCGTGCCTTCTCAACCTATTATAGCTGGTAGTGAGGCTTCTACCTTGGTCTCTCCCACTGATCATCCAGAAGACGATGATCAAGACACTGCAGCAAATTTTTGCATCATGGGAATGGCTGGAGTTCCACAGCCTCTTCCTTTTGTTGACCCTACTCAACCTCCAGCAGATATTACCGGATCTAGTGGCGACTACTCGGAGCCTCCCTATAATATGACCCGTATTTTTACACCTGCTATTCTGTCAAGTGAAGTGGATGCTTTCATTAACGGTAGGCTCCCTCTTTTTTTTTTATGTACATTTGGCGTATCATATAAATGTATCCGATTCTCTTTTATTTATTTATTTTAATAGTTTTGCATTACTTGCTTTCCATGTCATCGCTTGATTTCGTTTTTTTTTTCTTTTATTTTAGATTGTGGACAGCAACCTGAGGGTCCATCTCAAGGTGAAGCAGCACCCATTGCAACAACATCAAGTATGGATGTTATTGAGCAGATGTGCCTGGAAAATGCCAACAAGATGTTGATGAAAGTTTTGGAAGGGTTGGATGCCACCACTTTGAAGAACCCAAGTCGCCGATCCGAACTGCAACTTGTTTCATCCTGCATCACTGAGAGTTTTGCTAGCATTTCAAGGATAAAAACCCTGTTGAACAGGTTGGTTATTATCTCTAAAGAACTGGAACAAGCTTATGACGACTTTGAAAATAATTCCAAGCAGGGAACTCTAGCTATTGAGGAGGTCACTCATGCACTCACTGCCAAGAAGGAAGCCCTTCATGCCACCGCTCAGGACAAGGAGTCTGTCGAGAAGCAGCAAAATGAGATCTTGACGGAGATCGCTAAGCTCAATGAGGAGCTGGACAGTGTGAAGCGGAAGGCGGAGCAAATTTCACAAACTTGGTCTGCCCAGAATTCAGAGGTGCAGTCACTGGATCACGAGCTGAGTGAAGTTGCTGCGAGAGCGACCAAGAAAGCCACTGATGATTTTCAAATGAAGACAACAGCTTTGGTCCAGGAGGCAGAAGAGCTCTTTAAAACTCTAAAGCCATCTGATCCCATCTTCGCTTAAGAATTTCCTGTCATCTGTATATATTAGTTTGCTCAGATTTCATGCTTTATTCAGGATTTCTGATCTGAATATTTCCATTATCAAACATTTAGCTTATTTTGTAACCATCGGATGTTTATTTCCCAACCTTTGTTTAGTTGTGAGCACACTTGGATTGTTCATCTCTATTTCTCTTTTTCTTTTAGCATGTTTTCTAATTGTTGATGCCCGCAACCTCGATTTGTCCAGACCAGGATCAATTGAACACAACTTTAGTAGACAGGATCAGCGCCTATGATCTACGTGCGTGCAGCTATATGGCACGTTGATTTTCTTTATGTTACCCCACAAGGTTTGCAAGCAATTAGAGCTCGTTGCTTGCCCCCCTATTTTTTTTTAGTTTGCCTACAGTTTAAGCTCGTATGGCATTGGAGCAATATATTTTTTATTCGCCCCCTGTTTATGCTTTGTAACAATGGGGACGGTCATTTAATTTATTTTGTCTTGGGTGCTTACAGTTTAGGCTCGTGAAGCAATGGAGCAATATATTTTTTATTTTAGGCATAGTAGCGCTTTAGGAATTTCCCGTTTACCGGTGGAGGATAGTATTCGCCATCCGGAGAAATAATTCTATATGCGCCATTTGAATACACATCCTGCACGATGAAAGGGCCCTCCCATTTGGGCTCAAATTTTCCTTTCATGCGATGTGTTATGTTCATCGGTCTGATTACTGCGAGAACCAAGTCTCCTTGTTTAAACGACCTTCTTTTTATACGCTTATCAAAAGCACGCGACATTCTAGCCTGGTATGCCTCTAATTTTTGCAATGCTTGTAGCCTTTTTTCTTCAAGGCCATCTAATTCTTTCAAACGTATTTTCGCCGCTTCGTCTTCCGTGAGCTTCTCATGGACAGCGACCCTTAAGGAAGCGATTTGCACCTCCAACGGCAAGACCGCCTCCCCTCCATATACAAGGGAATAAGGGGTCATCCCTGTTGCTGTACGAGTTGTGGTTCTATACGCCCACAAAGACTCGAGTAATTTCTCATGCCAATGTCGTTTATTTTGTGAAACGACCTTCTTGAGCAATTTACATAGTACTTTATTAAATGCTTCTGCCTGACCATTAGCAGATGGATTGTAGCCTGTAGAGAAGTGATGCTTGATTTTAAATTTGGCACACATCTTCTCTACTTGTTTGTTTCTAAACGAGGGCCCATTGTCCGAAATCATTCGAGCCGGGACGCCGAAGCGATATATAAGATTGGTTCTTATAAAATTTTCCACATCTTCTGCTTTGACTTCTTTTAGTGCTACAGCTTCTGACCACTTGGAAAAATAGTCGGTAGCAGCCAAAATGAATTTGTGCCCTCTGGATGATGGAGGATTAATTGGCCCTACTACATCCATGCCCCACATTTCAAAAGGCCAAGACATGCTTGTCGGATGTAATGGTTCATGAGGTTGATGTATGAAATTGCCATGTATTTGACACTGATGACACCTTTTTGCAAATTTCATAGAATCATCAAACATTGTAGGCCAATAGTAACCCAAATGTTTCAGCTGATAATGTAACTTAGGTCCTGATTGATGAGCACCGCATACTCCAGCATGGACCTCATTTAAGGCTTCTATGGCCTCATTCCCCGCGAGGCAACGCAGCAGAATGCCATCACATGAACGTCGATAGAGCGTGTCATCTATGCAGGTATAGTTGATTGACCTTTTTCGGATTCTAGACCTTTCCGCCGAATCCAAGGGTAAGTACCCGTGAAGTAAATAATCAAGGAAAGGTGTTCTCCAATCCCCTACTTCAATTTCGCATGTATCTATGGTCATTGACGAAGCGAGTAGTGTATCTTCTTCTTCATCAAGTATGGGGAGGACTCTCCGTTCCTCTACGTGCACATCCATTGTTTGGTATGGACCTAATGCCAAGCTGGCAGCCAAGCTTGCCAATGCATCAGCTTTTCCATTTTGGTTTCGCACAACATGTTGAATTTTTAAATCCGTAAACATCGACATAAGTTCTTTCGCTTTCCGGAAATATGGGACAAGCCCTTGCTTTTTCACTGCATATTCCCCCAATAATTGATTGATTACCAATTTGGAGTCCCCATAAACAGAGAATGTGTCTAACCCCATATTATGAGCTATTTCAAGCCCAATAATTAGTGCCTCATATTCAGCAGCATTATTTGAGACTGCTGAGGTGAGTGTAAAAGAATATGGAATGATTGCTTCATCGGGAGTGACAAAGATAACTCCGGCACCTGCGCCTACTTTTCGACAAGCACCATCAAAATACATCCGCCATTCGGAGCGGGTTACTGTAGTGGAGAAAACCTCTTCATCGGGTAGGTCATCGTCAATAGGGAAGTCATCAGGAATAGGATGGGCAGCTAGGAAGTTTGCTAGCGCTTGCCCTTTTACGGCTTTTTGGGGCACAAACACAATATCAAATTGTGAGAGGAACATTGCCCACTTAGCCAGTCTACCTGACAAAGTCATTTTGCTTAAAATATGCCGGAGCGGATCAGCCCTCGACACGAGGTGGACCGTATGTTCTAGCATGTAATGGCGGAGCTTTTGTGCTGCAAATACAAGTGCTAGACATATTTTTTCTATGTCCGGATAGTTGCTTTCTGCCCCCAGCAGAGTGCGACTTAAGTAATATAGCGACACTTCTTTTCCAGCATCATTATTTTGTGCTAAAAGTGCACCGAGAGAAGTAGGCATAGCGGCCGTGTAAAGAATTAGTGGTCGCCCCTTAACTGGCGCGGACAATATAGGAGGATTTGTTAGATATTTTTTAATATCCTCAAATGCATTTTGACATGCTTGGTCCCACTTAAATGGGACCCCTTTTTTCATAAGCCGGGAAAAGGGTTTGCACCTCCCAGATAGGTTTGAGATAAACCTCCTAATGTAGGCCAAGTGACCTTGGAGGCTTTTTAGTTGATGAATATTTTCAGGCTGTGGCATGTCGACCACCGCCTTAATTTTAGTTGGGTCAATTTTGATACCATCCTTGGTGACAATAAAACCAAGAAATTTTCCTGAAGAAACCCCAAAGGCACATTTCATCGGATTCATCTTTAACTTATGTTTTCTAAGCCGCTCAAATACTGTTGCGAGATGTTTGAGATGGTCTTGTTCACGCTTGGATTTAACAACGATATCATCTATATAACATTCAACGATTTCATATAGCAGTCCATCTAGGACAATTGTCATAGCACGTTGGTAAGTAGCGCCCGCATTCTTTAATCCAAAAGGCATTACTCTATAACAATATATGCCCTTTGGTGTTCGGAACGCGGTCAATTCTTCATCTTCTGGTGCCATCTTTATTTGGTTATAACCAGAAAATCCATCCATGAAAGAGAATATTTCATAACCCATAGTGGCATCTATGAGAATCTCAGAAATTGGGATGGGAAAGTCATCCTTTGGACAAGCTTTATTCAAATCCCTAAAATCTACACATACGCGGATTTGCCCATTTTTCTTTTCTGTGGGCACAATGCTAGACACCCATTTAGGGTATTTTACTTCCCTAATAAATCCAGCAGCTATGAGTTTATCGACCTCAGCTTCAATTTTAGGCAAGAGATCCGGTCGATATCTTCTTTGCCCTTGCTTCACCGGGCGAACATCCTTTTGCACGGCCAGCTTATGTACTGCAACCGTTGGATCCAAGCCTGGCATTTCTTCATATGACCAAGCGAACACATCTCTATTTGCAGAGAGAAATTTATGATACTCTTCCTTACTTTCTTTAGATAAGTATTTGCTAATGAAGACCGGACGAGGATCATCGGGTGTCCCGATATTTATTTCCTCCAACTCATCAACAGTTGGTTGGTTCCCATCCTCCATTTGTGAAGATGCCGGTATAGCATCGATGGGCTCGGCAGAAGTCATATTAACTTCATAACCCAGCCCATACTTCTCTTCTTTTAGTGTTTGATCTTCATGTAAGG
Source organism: Urochloa ruziziensis (assembly GCA_015476505.1). Lineage (NCBI taxonomy): Eukaryota > Viridiplantae > Streptophyta > Magnoliopsida > Poales > Poaceae > Urochloa > Urochloa ruziziensis. The sequence goes on from CM027119.1 coordinate 26,523,867, forward strand.
CATCAAGTTGAGCCTGGGACATCACCTTTTCAAATGGAGCAAACTGCCCCCGGCCCTCACACAGAGAGGGCCCAGTGGACGTATCATAGCCCATCTGTTGCATCATGTAGAGAACTTTGTTATCATATAAGGAAATAGGCAAAGTCTCGTCATCTTTATTTGATAAAGTAACTTGTGTAGCCATCTTATTTTTATTAAGCTGCTCTATTTCAGCTTGTCTTATTTTGTATTGCACTATAGGAGGTAAAGGTGTAGGGAATTTAATACCTTTATGATATGGTATTTTGTTCACAACCCGAAATATCGGATCACCTTTCCTTCTTTGATTACTTGGTATATATTGGTATACCTGCCTTTTTGATGAAGACTCTCCACTATCATTCCTTGGGAAATCTATTTCTGGTTGTGGTACCATCTTTGGTTTTGAAACCTTATCAACAGGTTCAAAGTAGAATTTTGCATCAGCATAGAAGGATTCTGCAACGGTAAATGGCTTTTTATCTGCAAAAATCCGCACTATGCCCCTGAGGGGTTTCTGTATTTAATGCATTGGTGGAGAGTGGATGGCACAACTCTATTCTCATGTAACCATGGGCGACCGATGAGTGCATTGTATGATGTAGCAGCATCAATCACGTGAAAGGTTACATATGTCATAAGCTTTTCTAGCTTTAAGACTAATGAGATTGTACCCATGGCTTCTTGGCCAGATTGGTTGAAACCATGAATGATAACATTTGATCGACTTAGGTCCCTCGAGGAATACCCTATCCTTTTAAGAGTACGTAGAGGTAGCAAGTTTATAGCTGAACCACCATCGATCATAATACGATTGGTTGGTAAGTCATCAATCTCACCAAACATGAGGAGAGGTCTATTGTGCTTTTTGTCCCCCAACAATAGATCCTCATCGCTGAATATCATACTTTGAGCTTGTGCTAATTCGACCTCTACTTGAGACACTTCCACCCTGTAATCTTCTGGAAATGAAAGGGCGGTAATAAATGCTTTGCGCAAATCAGAAGAGAGACACAGAGCATCATACACAGAAAGCATAGCTGGTATTTTCTTCAAGTGTGCTATTACATCATACTTAACTGACACATTATGAGAAGGGTCAGTTACATCATCCGGAGTTACATGCTTGTTTGGGGGATTTTTTGCATGGGGAGATGAACTAGGTAGTTGACGGCCTGATCTAAGCTGGATTTCATCAACTTCTAGGTCCTCTTCTTCTGGGAAGTGAAGGGACTCATCATCATCCTCAAAGACTCCGATGGCGAGAGTAGCACACTCTTCAACAAGTGGGCCCTCATGCTTCCCTATATGTGGAGGGATGCATGGGGCCTCACCTTCTCCTATCACTCGTCGTAGAGCAAGTCGTCTTGAGAGTTGTTGCCGATGTCCTCTTGACTTTCGAAAGGCTGATGGTCCACGTCTTGTGGTGTGGACCCAGCGAAGGAGAGCCTTGCTTTCATGCTGGCACTCACCTTGCTGTTGCGGATAGCCTGAGAAATTCATATTAACAAACTCAGGTTTTGATATCATATATTGATTATAAGTTGGCCACATATTTGGAGTTGCACAACTCACCGAGTCATTTTCAAAAGTAGCAACATTTGACGCAGCCACTTTCTTCCCTTTCTTCATGCTTTTGAGCAATTCAGCATCTATGGTGCCTTCATCTATTAACTTCTGTATAAGATTCTTCACCACAAAGCAGTCCTTGAGGGTATGGCCAAGGATACGGTGGTAGTGACAGAAATTTGGCTCATTGAACATAGCCGCTTCTTCTGGCCTTTTAGGCTTAGGAAGCTCTATAAAGTCCAGCTCCCTTAGACCCATAAAGAGGTCTTCCACTTCCTCCGCGGGGAAGGAATACTTTTGATTTTGACGCTCACTGAGCGACGGCCTCTTGGGAGTTGAAGAACTTCCTTTATTTTGGTATTTTGTAGGTGGACCCCCAGTTTGAAACTTTTGTGGGGTTACGGTGGTCTCCATTGCCTGCATATTCTTAGGCTTGGAAGGCACCTTGTCACGCTGACTACTCTTCTCCCCGGAGGGCTTGTTATATGATTTTGCCTGCCAAGAGATATGTTGCATGTAATTTTCTATATCTGTGGCTTTTGATGCTAGCTCCTCAAATGTAATTGGACGCACACCCTGTAGGTATATAGCCATATCAGGACTCAAGTTGTTCATGCACATCCGTACCGCTTCCGGCTCTGTAATCGGCTGAGGACAGTGAAGGCTTAAATTCCTCCATCTGTTAATGAAATCGGCAGCCTTTTCATTAGCTCTTTGTAAGGTCTGGGTCAACTCCGTGATCCCTACTGTTCTCTGAGTACTATAGAAGTGCTCAAGGAAAGCATCTTGCATCTGCTCCCAACTTCTAATGGAACCTGGTGCCAACTTGCTATACCATGTGAAAGCTGGTCCCGACAGCGTTTGCACGAATTGCCGGAGAAGAAGTGCACCATTAAGTGACGTATCCTGGCAAGCAGCCAAGAAGTGAGCCACATGTTCATGGGGAGACCCAGTTCCATTGAACTTGCTAAACTGTGGCTGGCGGTAGTTGTTTGGGAAAGGCACCAAGTCAATTTCTGGTGGATATGGCTTCACATACCCCGGACGCATGGAATAGTGTGTTTGCATGTATTGTGCTCTCACACCTTCCGAAATCATTCTTTGTATTGCCTCCATACTGAGTGCTGGAGCAGCCTGATGACTGCTTTGACTTTGAGCTGAGTGCCCTTCACCACTTCCCCTATTAACATTATTGTTTATTTGGTTGCAAAGTGCAGCCAACTCTTCTTCTCTTTACTGTAGGGCAGCTGTAAGTTGAGCCATTTGTTCCTCAACTGAGCGGCTTTCATTTGTTGCGAGGACTTGTTCCACACGATTAGGTTCATCACCTCTCTTTAAAGGGCGGGCCTCATCATCGCTTCGTGATTTCTCTCCATCTGAGCCTGCAACATCAAGCAACTCATCATTGGAGTCTAAAGGTTCATCGTATAGGGGATTATAAGACCCTACATAAATCAAACATTTCTCTTCATTACCAGAGTTTGAAATGCTTCGAGTCACCGGGTGATGGCCTGGTGGAATTTGCTTGCGGGGCTTCTTCCTCTTGAAGTGAGTTGACACAGAGGATGCCCCACTAGTGCTACTGCAAGCTTCTGTAATTCCTACCGGCATAGAGGAGAGTACCTCAAATTGATTGGTTGAGGCTCTCTTTTGAGCTTGCAAGGGAGCGAGGATTTTTGCCTCACTCCTTGGTGGAGTTGTTTTATTCTTCTTCTTTTGCACGCCACTAGCACGGCTTGATGAAGCAAGATTTGTATCCTGCACCTTGCTTGACATAGAGTCAGTTGGAATTGCTAACTCTCTTTGTTTGTAAGCGGCACGCCTGGCATGCACATTAGCAGCTTGTTTGGCATATTTCTCACGCCGAGGATCTTTCTTCAAAAACTCTTGGTATTCGGGCCACTTGGCGAAAACTTCAGCTCGCCGCATGACCTCACCGCAGACATCATCAATGGATGTGGATGCTCCCGGGAGCAACCTCCTTAAATCTTGGCATATGGTTCTCTCCATGGAGGCTTGAATAGCCTGCCTTGCGGCATTCTGAATTCTACGACGGCTTCTTTCATGCCGAGCTAAAATTGTATCCACAATAAGAGCTCGTTGTGCATTTGTCAGGGCCGAATCATCAGCCACATTAAAGTTGGCCCATGCTTGACGAGTGTTCCGGCGCCTTCGGCGGTTCCTTCTTGGAGACACTGAATTTTGTGCGAAAGGGCCCGGAGGTGTCACATCTGATGATATAGGATCAGAAGTTGTGACCGTGGGATCAACATGCCCTTTTTTAATGTCGTCAAGGTTGAGGTAAATCCCTTGCCACCGAAGACTACACTCGGGTTGGATCATGCCAAAGTCATATTCTGGCGTAGGAAAGAACTCTGGGGCTTCAACCCGAAGTTGAGTCTTCTTTGCCGATGAGTCACTATCAGAGGATGATGCATTATAATCTGCCACCACTTCCTTTCCTTTGTTTGCCAGTTGCGAGGGGTTTGTTTCTCCCATCGCTGCACCTTTACCCTTGTCACAAGGTTGAGGAAGATGAGGGCGTCCCAACGATACTACATTTTTGCATGGTGTTGGCGGAGTCGTCATGGTTGGAACTTTAGCTGGAGGTGCCTCTAATATGCTTAGGGCAGATTTGGAGGCGAACGCACCTGGCATTTTAGAAGGCGCCAAGGGTGGAATCACCTCCTTAGTCTTTTGGATCAGTGGAGATGATGGATTTGGATGCACCGACTTGGTTGGAGAAGTTGGCTTAGTGTGGACGGGCCACTCTCCAAGTGTGGTGCGACGGAAACTTGGCTCCCACCTGGGGATGGAGTGTTTGGTGATCTCTGGTTTGGGTGAGTTAGGAGGAACTGGGCTAGAGAGAGCAGCCTTATACGCATCAATAGCTTGTTTTTTGGCGGCCTCCACCCTTGCTTTAGCAGCAGCCTTTCTGGCTCTCCGCTTTGCAGCTTTGGACACAATAGGAGTGAAGTCATCCTGTGGTGCAGAGTTGACCTCTTGCTCTTGGTTGGTCATATCTGGTGATACAGCTGTAGTGCGTAGGGAACTAGCACTGTTGGAAGGTTGAATATGCCCAACTGGTACATCCACCCAAAGCGAACCAATGCGGAGCGTGACGAACTCTTGCATACGTTCAACCATCCTTGCATAATAAAACCATATATGAGTTTCGATGTAAGCATATATGTCATCATATTTGATTCATGACACCTAAATCATAGTCATGTGATGCAACTATGTTGGAACTCAAAGATGAGGGGAGAAGTATGTCCCACTGGGCGTGCCAGAATCTGATGCCGGGAAAACGGGCGGGTGAAGGCCCGCCTCCGCGCCAGCAGAGACAAATTTAATTGTGGTATAATTTAATGGGATAAAGTAAAGAAATACAGGTAATGCGAGTCCATACTTCCATAATTCTTATATTTCCATAAAAATTATGTTAATTACATCTCCGTGGAGAACACCCCTGATTAAGAGTTCCAACATGAGTACATGAAAATATAGATTACATCATATGGCTAGCCTATTACATGACTACAAAATAAAAGAAGCCTATGTCTTCTCGCCGTAGTGATGGATGCTTGCCGTAGAATAGAACCCGGTGAATATGGATATGTGATATGTATTCACGCCGACACACTTGTTTGATTTTTGGACATGATGCGGCATGAGTACAACTCTCGTACTGCTAGCTTGTTTAATTGCCTAGCTAACACGGGATGCAGGGTGTTTTGTAGTTCATGATATATCTATTTCTTAGGTTTGTAATGTGCCATGGCATTTCCATGGAACCAGGCACGTGCATATGTGCCTGCTTTAGCTGATTATTATCGAGCTATTTAGCAGGACATTAAAACATGGGTGAGCATTTGTATGCGTCATTACAACGCCCAATTTGGATGTAGTTGTTAGGCATAACTAGCTTATATGGATGAGCCAGCCTAGCCTAATTGTTAATACCCCTGTCCTTATGTTTAACCAGAGCCAGGACGTTTGCTACTTGAGAGTTTGACGTCAGACTGGTTCCCTAGCTAGGGTAAATGCATTATGACCAAGATCTATCCATATAGATGACGTTTGTTTGTCAATTATCACTAATGAGCATGGTGATTATTGATAATCCCATGCAGAAGAATTTTCATGTGACATATATATAGCAACCTGACTACGGGAGGCTACTGATTTGGTTATTATATCCTGCTAGTGTTTGATCAGGACAAAATACAAGGATGCACATGGTTGTGGCACAGTTTCTTTAATTTGACTAAATTTGCCTTAGCGCACTTCATTAGGCGTGGCATTTGGCTGAACTTTGGCCGTTATATGCCTGGACATGGTTTATGATGCAGGCTAACTCTGTTGTGAAGCCCACTTGAGTATGCGGCCATCGAATCATCATGGCCAAATTTGTGATCTAAAAAGATGCTAGCTAGTACCCCCGGGATGCATATGAATAAGGGATCACTAGACTGAGATGTCATGCATATAATGCAGTACATGACATGATTGCTTCCTTTGATACCTTATGATCTAGGCAAAGATGGCTATCTTTTCTTTGGGAGATAATTGACCTGACTTGTTGCTAAAAACGACGATACTACTACCCTCAACATGCAGAGCTTGTATGTGTAGTGTGCGTGGGTGCGACTGTGCGAGATGCTGGCCATACCTTTAGTTCGTTTTATCACAGCGCTGACGCCGGATTCTCTATTTCAGTTAACCGAGATGCATGATGGTTTACTCGGCTAACCACACGATGCAGTACTAGATCGATGATGGTGTGCAGAGGTGTTGAGTATATGCAGAGTCTACACTATTTTACTTAATAACTTTGATTAGGCGAGTGCCGAACTGACAGCACCCACCCCTACACATGCAGAATACAATTTCTTTTGCCCTGATCATATACATGGTATGGAAACATGCAAGAGTTAATACTTCGATTAACTGCTAGGCAACGTGCCGGCAGCATTGCTCGTTTGTTTCGCGCTACCGGCACGGCGAGAACCTTTGTGCGTGCTGCACGTCGAGACATATGTAATCCCTTGTAAAGCTTAATTGGAATGGAGCCAACACGCGTCCAAACCAATATTGCACCATGAACATGAACTGGATGGAGCCAAGATCGCGTCCAAGCCAGTTTTATACCATAAACCATGACTGGGCAGGGCTAAGATCATGCCCAAACCGGAGTATAACCAAGGCAACTGCTTTCTTTACCGGGGCAGAGCCCATAAGCAGTATGCGGCCATTGAACTGCTGGCCACCGTTTTTACCAGCGCAAAGAGAATATGAGGAAGGGAGAGAGGGCTTGACGATGGAGCACCAAAGGAAGAACAGAACCAACGGATCAGAGAAGCGCCATGAGGCTTCTCACCTTGCAGCACCACCGCGCGCAGCAGCAGTACTCCTTCTGGACTTCTTTCTCTCTCTGTTTACTTGCGTTCTCTTGCCGGCAGCCTGGCGGCGTTTCTGGTGTTTGTGCACAGCGCAGCAGCCTGGTGGTGCTCTCCGTCGAGGGATCGCAGCAGCCTGGCGGTGCACTTGTGTGTTTCTCCGGCCCTCTGTTCTGTGTCGATGGCCTTCTATTTATAGGCCAAGATCGGTGCGGTTAGCTTTTGAGCGCTGCCGCCCTTTTCATTTGATTTTCGTATTCGCTAATGGCCGGCGCGGGTGATTAACGCGCGCGCTACGTCCAGAACGTGGAGATCGTGAAGGTTTGAACGACCTCGACTTGGTACGGGCCGCCAGTTATACTTGGACTTTGTCAGCGTCTGACTTCATTTGGAAATCTTGCGCGCGCAGGAGATCCCTGTTGGGTTTTCCATTTATTTCTTGGAGTCCTAATCGTAGTGATTAAGAAACCGGGGGTAAATTCTCTCTGGCTTGCATGCCATCCGTCTTGCCTTTTGTGATTGGGCCGTTTCATGGACTTGCATGGAGCTTACTAATTTTGTTTAGTTAGCTGCAGCCATTCGACTTGTCACGTAGACGCACATGAGAGAGAGGAGAACGTATCTTGCATGTAGAGTTTCATCTTTTATTTGCCTAATCGGTTAAGGAATTTGTTTAGCTTTCCATGATCAATACATTATTTGGATGATTGTTTGATTAATCAACCAACAGATATTTGTGTTCCATGTGTGTTATCCGTATTTACGGACCGTTGGCCGGCTGGCCGCGTATTTACGAAGGGGCCGTATTTGCACGCAAATACCTTCACGTATATTTATTCCATGGGCGTGTTGACTTTGACCCGCCAATATCACATCCATTTATCTTATTATACATATAACGATGGTTATTGATCTGTATTAATTTATTTCTTTGTATTTGAATGGAATTTAGCCATTAATATAGTTTAGTTTATTATGGTGTGAATATTTCACATATTTTGGTTGAGCCAAAAATGGTGTCAACACCAATCCAAAAGTTTGGTTTAGTCGCTGCATGTGGGCCTTCCGCTCCATGTCTTAGGCCTTTCGGTCTCAACTTCACTCATCCTTGTGAAATCCATGCTTGGGGTACTTTGGTGACACACTAAGGCCATCTTGCAAAGGTTGAGGTGGTTTGGTGGAGGTCCAGGGCCGACCGGCCGGACAGGTTTCGCCGGCGATTTTCCCGGAGGCGTAACTTTTTCGTCCGGACTTCGAATTGGGTCATCCGAATATCCATTTCGATCAACTCAGAGAGCTCTTCGACATGGTGCTGTCAAATATGTGATTTGGGTCACTTTTGCACCATGTCCAAGTCTCCTTTGTCTTGGGATGAACCTTCACTTGCATGGCTTCACCAATGTTGGTATTTATGCACCATATTATCTATATTTCCTTGCAAAACATATTGGTGCACAAAACTCGTGGAACTCATTAGTTTAAATAAAATATTATGTGAGCATCACTTAGTTTATTCATTAAGTTGGAAATGTTGACGGTCAAAAGTGGCGAATAGTGGCCGTCAACACACCCCCACGCTTAGATCTTTGCTCGTCCCGAGCAAAAGGTAGGATTGAAGAACGCTGGGCCGAGCAAGAACTAAGGTGGACTTTGATGCACAACTTCTCAAGGTAATGGCTAGCATAAACGTTATTCCAAAACATTTCTCATACATGTGGGGTTTGAAGTGGCTATGATACCTGCCTTGAGCGGTTGAAAAGTGGAACAACTCGAATGAAGATATAATTTCCCTCTTCATCAACCATACTTGGAGTTTTTTTTAAGAGAAGAATACCTTAGCTCATAAGATCCTCAGATGGCACTCTCAAGTCGCTCATGTGGTATTTTCATTCCTCACTGAGGCCAGTAGCAAGCCTCTCCCTACAATCTATAGGCTTATGTGGAGCTCGGGTAGGGGAAATGTAGGCCCACCTATGTTGTGTATATTGTTAAGTCAAAAATTGGTCCTAGTGGAAGTTGTGACACTTCATATTCCGATCATTGAGAAATAGATAATCAAGGATGAGGGAGAAAATGGACACAACACAAGCACAATGGATTGTGATGAACAAACCATAAATTATGCTTTTGAAAGAATATGGCCTTGAGCGGTACTCTTTATTTTCCATGGGTCCCTCTTAGGACTTTGGAGACTTGAAACTATCAAGCTCTCTATCTCTTTTTTTTTCTTTTGCCCATGACTAGGCGAGTTTTTTTTTTTTTTTTTTTTTTTTTTTTTTTTTTTTTGCTCGATAGCTCCATGTCTTTTCTCAAATTGGAGGAGGGATGACTAGAGTATTTATTTTGAAAGGCCATATTTGTGGATAGGATTTGGTCAAGGGTATATGGATGAAATGATTTTGGTTTGGTTTGATGGAGGAATGTCTGATGAAAGTGGATGCAAGAATCCATTTTGGAATCAGCATCTCCAGACATGGAAAGGCTAGCACTAATGATAGACATAAAGAAAGAACTGATCGGTATTGAAATGTCACTTTCCCATAAGGACACAAAGTTTGACAAACCTCAACACAACTATATAGGTGGCATATGCATAGGTTTGAGCATGTGAAATATTTGGCTCTGGTAGGAATTTTTAACCACTGAGGAATTCTGAGCCTAAGGGTTTTCATGATTTTTTTTCAAAGAAAAGTCTCCAAGTAAGAATTAATAAAGAAGAAAGAAACACTTCTATCTCATTATCTCACACTCGTCAACAACTTAGGCAAGATCCTCCTATTTTTTTTTTTTTTTGATCCCACAAGCATAGAGTACTCCCTCCATCCCCTTATGATAGGACTATTTGATCTTGGCTCAAATACCAAGGGAAAGAACACTACTTATCTCTCATTAAACATGTCATCACAAATTTTAATGAAAACTCCTCGGTGACAACGACATTAACACCATGATCCACATTAAAAATCGTTTCAACCAATCTCATTTCCTCCCTCCATTCTTCTTTTCCGTGCGTGCAAGTGGTAGAATAATTAGGAGTGAGACAAAATATTATTGTGCATCGGACCCGAAGCAATGGCCAAATAGTCCTATCATATAGGGATTTTTAAGATTTGAAAATAGTCCCATCATAAGGGGATGGAGGGAGTACTAGTTAAGGAATAAAGTTTGTGCTTGCCGACATGTGAGATGCAAAGTTGTGATCAAGATAACTTGTTGTATCATCATTCATTTTTTTTTATATATGAACAAGAGGCTCAATCCAAAGATATGAACATTATGAAATAACCTCAAGTGGGGGAATAAAAGTGCAAACCAGCGTTGAAGGATTGACCATGCTTCGCTTCGTGCTCAAATTATGTCCTCCCCCACGCTCAGATTTTGCGACACTTGGTGCCAAAAACTGAGCGTCTGAGGCTGTAGCCTTTTGCCCAACTCTTCGTTTATTTGAGCCTCAACCTGAAAGGTTAGTGACAAAAATACCCGAAGGAAGCGAGTCCTAAAATTATGTCATGAAACCTTGTTTGGTTTTATTTATTGAAAATAAAGTTTTTTTTTATTGTTATATTTTTTTTGTGGAATTTGAAAGAAAGAAAGGAAAAAAATGAATGAAAATACGGGTTACCTCCCGGCAGTGCTTGTTTATGGTCAAAAGCTCGACCTTGGGAGCCTCTTTTCGAAGTAGCAGCTAGCTTGGTGTTGTGGCTCCCTCCATCACCAATCTTCGGATGTCGTTTTTCTAGCTGCAAGGTTAGCACAACATACCACGACGAGATTTGCAATACTTATGATAAACAAAATCATCCATAACCACCCTTTTGAAATTGTTTTGATGGGGCATGTGATGGTTGGAGTCATCGTGTGTGCTAATGGTGGGAGTAGATGGAGTATCCATAGGGAAACATGGATCTTTGGGTTTCTCAAAGACGAAATATCCATGCTCATCATTTTCTTCCAAACCGGACATGGAATCTGCTACCTCAGTAATATCTATAGAGCAAACATTTTCAGAATCAAGCCTGTAGTATTCTTGAGGCGTATCCTTCTCTTCGATACGGAAGTCCTTTGATTTTTCTGGATCAAGAAGGAAAGCATTCTCCTCGAAATCGCAAAATTGATATGATCCTGGGAATTCTGAGGGGTTTGACGAGATAGGAGCTTTGAACTCCTTATCGGAAAATTCGAATTCGTCTTCCGAGAATTGAAACTCCGGATTGAGGGATGGTGAATCCTCCTTAGGAGCTTTGAACTCCTCATCGGAAAATTTGAATTCATCTTCCGAGAATTGAAACTCCGGATTGAGGGGTGGTGAATCCTCCTTAGGGGATTCAGACTTGTCCCTTGAGTATTGGAGACCCGGGAGTGTTGAGAATCGGGATGCCGTCTTAAAGAATGGAACATACTGCTGGGCATCGGTCCCAGATTCTTCTTGTGGGTCGGAGGTCTCTACCTCAGATTTTCTATAGGCATCATCTTCTTTTCCTGGTGATGATGGGACATCACCGTATGCTATCGATTCATCGTCATCGAACATGGAATAAAAGAAAGGTTGATGATGATCATAGAAGGGCTTAGGATCTAAGGTAGGGGGTTTTGGTTCGGCAACTTTCTGTGGGCAAGGTGATGGAGAATGACCAAAAGCATTCATTCTTTCAGCAGGCTCTTGAGATTTTTCAGGCAGATCTTCATATACTCCGGTGCGCTCAGTATTCTTGAGCATCTTATCTAAGATGGCTCTCCCCTCACTTACGGTTAAGAAGAAGAAAGAACCTTTAGAAGCTGCATCCAACTGGAGTGCACTTTCTTTTCTAAGACCGCCAGCAAAGTGTTGTAAACACATAGCCTCGGGTATACCCAAATCTGGCCCTGAAGCTAAAAGTTTGGTGAAACGAGCCCAAGCTGCTCCCAAAGATTCTCCCTCTCGTTGCTTGAAAGAGAGGGCTTCTGTACGAAGGGCAACGACCTTTGATACTTGGAAGAATTTGAGACAAAACTCATCTTTGAGGGTATTCCAATCACCTTTTACGGTCCCTACGGTCATATAATACCATTCTTTGGCAACATCAGTCAAGGAGAATGAGAAGAGCTTCCATTTCACTGTTTCATGATGCATGCCCGGTATTGAGATGAGGGAGCAGTTCTGCTCAAATTCTCGTAGGTGGGTGTAAGGATTTTCATCCTTGTGCCCAGAGAAAGATTGTGATCGAACTAAGGCTGCAAGACTAGGGCGGATCTCAAAGCCTGAGGTATGGATGGGGTGTGATGAAGGTGGAGGCACCCAATGATTATGCCCTGGTGCCGAGAACTGACGGAGGGTAATGGAAGCCATGGGGAAGGTGGGATAAATTTTTTTTTATAATAAGGGATGGTATGGTAGGTGGAGTGATACAAGGGTAAACTAGGACGATACTAGTACAGCTACCGTTCCTCGGTAGCGGCGCCAGAAAGCTTGTTGGCGTTCCTTAGCCTAACAGATAAATCCGCAAGCGTACAGATGCCGATGTAGCTTTCACCTAGGGGTATTCCAGGGTATCGAATCCACGAGGAACGAGAAGTGTACTAGAAACGGCTCTGGTATATCCAGGGACGATGGGAGTGAAGAAGAACAGATAAGTAGGTAGAGGTAATCTAATGTCGACTTGCTAACCTCCTATCAGGAATACTTGATTCCTCTAGTTGCTTCGATGGCTAGAACGGGAGAACCTCAGAACGGGGTGAGAGAGGGGGTTCTCCGAGCTCAGCACTACTGTTATGAGTACACCCGGACGTGGTGGACTACGAAGGACGGACAGGGCTGTCACCACCTGCCGCCTACCACTGCAGTTCCGTGGGGTGCAACACAACCTGAGGTAGCTAGCCAGCACAGGCACCACGCCTAAGCTTTCAGCTACTGACCTCCCCTCCCGCGAGTAGGGGAGGAAACCCAAACAAGAGTCGCTGTCACTCGCGCAGACTCAGGTACCCGCAACTTGAGAAAACATTCAAGAACTACTAATGTAAGGGGAGAAAGCAGTAAAGACAAAAGAAGAGGAACTTTACTCGAACTGAAGCTTCATTCATCGGAGGCACAAAGTTGGAGAGGGGCCGGCACTTCGGCTCCTCTCCGGACTCTCACCTCACCACTCTCCCTATTTTCTAAGCTAGATAGGTAGCACTACACTACACTTGGACTTCTTCCTTTCACCATAGTGAGTTGAATGGGGGTGGAGGTCGCCTTTTATAGCCTTCCAAGGGCGGTATCATGCGTAGGGATGACGCCAAGGACCTGCTTAGCTTCCACGCCAAAGGGGAGGAGTAACGGCCACGGTCATAGGCCGGCCGGCCTCATCCAGGCCGTTCGGCCTGGGTTGGTCGCCATTTGGCACCGCCTTTCTCCTGGACGGTCCTGATGCTCTCCTAATGACGGTTGCAGTGGCGTTTCATCCACGCTCGGCAGTTAGAGGCCGGTCGGCCTAGGCTAGGCCGGCCGGCCTGGCTCTGGCCCCTCTCGGCCCTCCGTTGCACCGACACGCTCATGGACGGTTGCTTGTTGTCTGAAGAGGCGGTTCCAATCCAAAAGTTTGGTTTAGTCGCTGCATGTGGGCCTTCCGCTCCATGTCTTAGGCCTTTCGGTCTCAACTTCACTCATCCTTGTGAAATCCATGTTTGGGGGTACTTTGGTGACACACTAAGGCCATCTTGCAAAGGTTGAGGTGGTTTGGTGGAGGTCCAGGGCCGACCGGCCTTGTCCAGGCCGTTCGGCCTAGGTCAGGCCGACCAGCCGGACAGGTTTCGCCGGCGATTTTCCTGGAGGCGTAACTTTTTCGTCCGGACTCCGAATTGGGTCATCCAAATATCCATTTCGATCAACTCAGAGAGCTCTTCGACATGGTGCTGTCAAATATGTGATTTGGGTCACTTTTGCACCATGTCCAAGTCTCCTTTGTCTTGGGATGAACCTTCACTTGCATGGCTTCACCAATGTTGGTATTTATGCACCATATTACCTATATTTCCTTGCAAAACATATTGGTGCACAAAACTCGTGGAACTCATTAGTTTAAATAAAATATTATGTGAGCATCACTTAGTTTCTTCATTAAGTTGGGAATGTTGACGGTCAAAAGTGGCGAATAGTGGCCGTCAACATCGGCCCACATCGCTGTCAGACGTGGGCCTAGGCCGACTGACATCCTAGTCGGTGAGGGGCCCCTAGGTACCCATATCCCACACAAAAGATTCATCATGAAAGCTCAATGTTGATTCTCAATCATGGTCGGAAACAACATAGTATGGGCCACTAGGAAGGAAAATCTAACTCGTTCGAATGTGATGATGATCGTTCGTCTTCACAAAAGTGAAGGGTCCCACCCGAGCCGTACTCTTTGGGAGCGAAAACCCTCAAGCACTTGATTCAAATGGACTAATCATCACAGGAGAGAAGAACAAGAACATGAGCTCTATATCACTTTAAATGGGGTTTGGCACCACGGTTACAATGAATCAATCTCTATTTCTTAATAGAAAACTAGAACTAAACAAAACCCAAGTCTAAACGATGGCGGCTACTGAGTTTATAAGAGTAAGGGGCATCCTAGGGTTGGGGCGACCAGGGGGCACCCATAGCTTGGACTTAATGCCAGACACAACCCAAAATAGGTGACATAACACATTTTTATGGTCACACAACATGATCCACGAATATTCTAAAGCTATAACCAGAACCAATGTAGCGTGGTGACGACTTGTAACTTGGCGAACACCATGACTCATGTGTGTCCAGCATGGCAATGTCCTCATCAATCTACGACCCACATAATAATGGAGGGCTGACTCTAGCACCAACGTGAATAACCTTTTTTTTACACTGGTGCACTTTAAGCCGCCTAGAACGGGCCAATGCGAAGTTAGAACAAGTGCTCAACATATTTTTTCCTAAACTAGTCTACTAGTTGTTGTCATTAAAGAAGTTAAAAGATCACCATATTTGTTTTAAGATTTTAAAGTTTCTTTTGCCATCGAAGCTTAGATGAGGTGTTACATGTATTGGGCTATATACTCCCTCCGTTTTTTCCTCGCAAAAAAAATATATATACACTCACTCTGTTTCAAAAAGAGAGTAATTCTCGCTTTCTAATATTACTCTTCCTTGTCTACCTCTCTTCTTTTTTGTGCGCTCTTTATTCTTTATCCTTTTTAATTTCTATGTCTAACTCTTATAACTACTCTTGTTCCAGGAGAGGAGATACGAAAGAACTTTCCTCTAACGTCTGCCTTAGAATTTGATCGTAAAACTAGGTGTTAAAGTAATACATAAAAAAATGTTTTAAAAAAGGGAATCTTTATATAATGCGTAGCTTTTGATCTGGACCCTGCGTTTCTATCCGACGGTATGGCAGCAGCAAATGACCCCTGCGTCACTGTAGCAACGATGCTCAGGTGTTTGAGATCCCTTTCATCCTCACGAGGCACGACTCCCGTGCGTCTCCCTCCTCGCCGCCGGCGGCGGCGCCGCTGAATCCAGACCCTATCCTCCCCGGCGCTGGACAAGAACCGTGCAGCCTTTTCTTTTCCGCCGAAGCTACGCCTCTTTACTCGAAGGGCGGAATCGATCCTTGCTCCCGCGCCGTCCGCTTGACCCTGCTGCCCCCGTCCCTCTCAGCCGCTCTCCGGCAACTCGGCGAGGTAAGAATCCCTCGTCACTCTCTCCCCCTGTACCCTCCGCTCTCTGGTTCTCACGATTTAACCTCCGGCCTCTCCGTCCCCCGGGCCCCGGCTATTTCCCTCTGTGTTCACGCAATTTAGGGATCTGGTTCTCTCCCGACTCCTATCCCGTTTGGTCTTAAACCTGAATCTGGGCGATTCGTGGATTTTTGTCTTTGGACACACTGCTGCGTGTAAGGTGTTGGGACACACGCTCAAGGATCACCTAGTTGAAAAAGGACGCAGCTTGGTTTGGTATGGGCGCACCAGGATTGAGAACAGAGTTGTATCGAAATGTATTTACAGTTTCAGCGTCAAAATATCAGTTTTGTCAATAGTTAGTACAAGTGATCGTGAGATCTAGGATTACAAGTGATTTTAATATTAACACTAGGATTAGACCAGGTTTGCCCTGAAAAGGACGAACCCTTGGGTGAGTATCCTTCAACAAATTGACATATTCCTCTTGTACATATTCTTGCAGTAAGGATTGTCATTATTTAGTGCATTGTGTGCCTGTCCTCCTATGCTGCACTTGCAAGATGTTTTATTTGGGGCTCTTCTTAAGTTGAGCTGTAGACCTATTTCTCTCTAAATGTGACGCTTTCACTTGTTCATTATTAACCTTTTTGGCCAATCTGACAGGTGGGGAACACAACTGATGCTTGCAATGGCTCAAACTCCAAGCAGTAATTATAATGATAATAATAGTGCTCCTGGAGCAGCTGATCCACAGTCACATAGTGTTAAGTTGATGAGCATTAGGTCACTCCCTTTCTCAAGTTCACAAGAGTCCATGCAAGATGGCTATTTGCTTAGCAAAGGAAGAAAGCGGAAGACAACCACACAAGATGTTCAAACAAGTCCCAATGGTCAGCATGAAATAGAAAATACACATATAACTGCACTACCTTTTCCTGACTCTACCTGCCACGACTGCCAGTATGCCAAGGACAGACTAACAGGGAAGATCACATGCATGGTGTGTGGTGAAGAAGGGCACTACACTTGTGATTGCACCATGAAGAGTAAAGAGCAACAAGTTATTTGCACTATTTGTAACAGGGTTGGTCACTGTCATTTGTGGTGTTGCCGACAGAATGTGTCAGAGAATCGTGCTTGCCGTCGTTGTGGCGAAAAAGGACACTACACCAAGAAGAAGCGCAGTTGTGGCCAAACGTGCAGTCATAGGAAGGATGTCAGTTGCTCCAGCTGTGATACTAACCATCCACTTGGAAAATGTCCTATGAGAAACATTACATGTTTCATTTGTGAAGGCAAAAATCATGTGCCTGCAAACTGCCGCTTGAGTCCAATGCTCACTGCCGTAACTCAGTATCGTCGAGAAAGTTTCCTTGCCGCTTTGAAAAAGGCAATGACAGAAACAAGCACGAGAACATTGACACAAGTTAAACCATCTGGAGAATTTTCACATGGTGAAGAGGTACCCAAGGTCTCAAACTTCAGTAGTAGTGGGCATGGGCATTCTGAGAGGAAGAATGCCATCAGAAGTGAGGTGCCAGACTCTGACAAGACCAGCCATGCAACAAGGACAGTATCAAAAAGCCATGGATGCCAATTTAAGGGAGGCAGTGAATTGGTACCTGAAGCTTCAAGACTAAGTCATGGTGAGGAAGACCATTGTGATAGGAAGAGCCCGGTTAGGAGTCAGGCACCATACTCTGACAAGGCCAACCATGCAGCAATCAGGGACAAGGCAGTAACACCCGTACCAAAAGGAACCTGCTTAAACTGCCATGAAGAAGGCCACTATGGAAATAAATGTCCTAGAAAGAAGCCTCCTGAAGAATTAGAGCTACATAATGCCACTCACATCAATGTCCATGCAAATAGCTGTCCCAAGAAGACACCTGGAGAATTGGAGCTATCTGATGTCACCTGCTTCAACTGCCATGACAAAGGCCACAAATCTTATAGTTGTCCCAAGAAGTCACCTGGAGAATTTGAGCTATCTGAGGTCACCTGCTTCAAATGTCATGAGAAAGGCCACAAATCATATAGCTGTCCCAAGCAGAAGTTACCAGGAAAATTGAAGCTACCTGATGTCACCTGCTTCAAATGTCGTGGTAAAGGCCACAAATCATTTAGCTGTCCCAAGCAGAAGTCACCAGGAAAATTGAAGCTATCTGATGTCACCTGCTTCAAATGTAATGATAAAGGCCACAAATCATTTAGCTGTCCCAAGAAGAAGTAATCTAGAGAATTAAAGCTATCTGATATCTGCTACAGATGTCGTGACAAAGGCTACTATATGTATAGCTGTCCTAAGAAGAAGCCGTCCAAGTAATATGAGCCATATGATTATTGCTGTTAGTATCAATTTAAGGAGCCAAGAAACCTGATGTCTGAAGATTAAGTTGTGGGCAAGACTATTTTGGTAGCAACAGCCCCGTCAGGAGTCAGGTATCAGGGTCTTATGTGCCGCTTGGAAAAGAGAACTTTGCTCTGACATTCAACCTTCAAAGCCTGCTACAAGGCTATTCGATTTTTAACTTCAAAATGCAAAAGCAAATGACTTTACAAGAAGCCCAACAACCTAGATCATTCACAAGACTACAAGAGAAGCCCAACAATCCAGATCTTCTTTGTTCCTTCTGTTTTTGCACAGCTATTATCTTATTTCTTGCTATTGTAACAACACTTTGCATTTATTGTTACTCAATCTCAACTCAAAAAGTTCGCTTGCTAACTGGAAGTTAAATTGGTGTATGTTGCAATTGTTCTGATAATAATTGATTGTATCTATAAATTCCGTGCATTCAAGTAGTTACAGATTTAATCATCAAAGGTATATCTGTCTGAGTAAGATTTCATCTCCCGAATCCTGGTCTTATGTTCTGCTGTGCGTGTTTTCATTGGCATTCCATTGTTGTGCTAGGTTGTGAACAACGAATGGCTGAAAACAACAAAAAAGGAAATGGCGATGGCCCCTTGCCTAGTAATTCCAGCCATCTCATTGCTGGGAATGGCAGCAGTGGCTACGTTTGCATGATCATATATGCCTACGTTAATGGCTTAGAATTTTGCAAGAGATTTAATTGCAGATGGTAAAAAAAATACGTAAAACAAGTTATAAGGCCCATCGATGATATTGTTATTTATTACAAAAAATCACATACGCGCCTCAGTAGGTGAATTTTCCTTACACTTCAGAAATACTGTGGTCCTACTTTTACCATTTGGGTGGACCAAATTTTGTGGAATTGAAAATCGTGATAATCTTCAAAACTTTACTATTTACGAAGAATACTATGTGAGCTGGATTTTGGCTTAGACATGAAAAAACCTGAACCCCTTTCCACCACCGGCTTGCCACTTCATGATACCCTTTCATGTCCGATCATGGCAATATCTATGTACTCCGATCCATTCATCACATGATCGATACTGCTTTTTAGTTTCTAATGGTGGCGTGAAAGACTTACATACGTTTCTCAGCCGCATGCAACTAATATTTCCTAAAATCATGATGAAAAGCTGATTTTGGCATTTAAATCAAACATGAGCACTTATTAATTTAGCTGGATATATAGATGCGGTTCAATTGCAGCTCTTAGTAATTTTCGTGAGATATCGTTATCCGTCAAATAAACTTAGCCGTGTGTGTCTGCAGTGAAACGTCTAACACCTACCATCTCGAATCCGACCACTACGGAATTCAACTCCTTTGTTGTGTGCCAGACGGCAAACGCCTTTTTCATACGACAAAGGCTTTGTCGTGTGCCACACATGGTAAAGGGCACACGGCAAAATTTGGCCGGCAAATAGGGCAATTGTCGTGTGCCTTGTGCACACGGCAAAATTAAATTGGCTAACGGTTCTGTCAAGAGTGATGGAGCCTTTGTCGTATGACTGGTTCACGTGACACACGGCATGGTCCACGTGGCACATAGCAAAGGCCGAGACTATGAGGGAAAAAATAACTATCCTAATGTGATCCGCTTTCACCTGTGACTTAGACTATGTGCAACGGTTACCTCTATATTCCATCCTCTAAAAGAATATTTCAACCTCCTGTAAAATATTTTACCCTTTAAATCTAATCTTCGCTGCAATGGTTTCCTCTATTCCATCCTCCAAATTCCTTTTTCCCCATCGACGCTGCCGGGCCGCCGCCGCCAACGACGCGCCGGGACTCGGGCCGCCGCCTCGCCGAGCTTCGGTGGCCACGCCCCCTCCGCTTCCTCACTGGCGGCCGCACCCTCGCTCCTCCCCACGCCGGCGGCCGCGCCCTCTACTGCTTCCTCGCCAGCAGCCACGGGCCTCTGCTGCTTCCACGGCCCCTCCTCTTCCTCACCGCCGTCGGCGCCCTCCTCGCAGCTGGTGCGCATCATACTGCGCGCGTGAGGTCACCTCGGCGGCGAGGTCACCGTCCAGCTCAAGAAAAACAGCGCACCAGGTACGTCTTCTTTGCGCCCACCATCAGCCGTACGAGTTTGCTCTAGATGTGGGAAGATAGATATGTAGAACAACTGAAATCAAGCATCTTCATGGAGATGAGATCACCTAGGGAATTATAGATGCAAACCCCTTGGTCCTCGATCAGCTCATCCAGTCCAGTGAGGCTTGAATGCCTTCATGCACAGCCTGGTGTTGCCAACCAAGTTGGGGCTGTAAATTGCAGGCTGGGAATGATATGCCCTTCAGTAATGTCAAATCCTTCTGTAAGCACCTGGGAAAGGATTGCATATCATTGCAGGCTGAAAAATGTCAAAATGAATGGTGAGCATGGAAAGGTTACACAACCCCTGTTACAGTTTGAAAATGAGCAGATTTTCACATGAGCAGATGATGAGCAGATTTTCACATATAATTCTGAAACATTCAGTACATGAGCAGATTTTCACAATTGATCTGGTTGAGATGGTGTTCGCCAAGGGTGATCCCTGCATCGCCGCATTGTATGACAAACTCCTTGTTTCATCAGAATTGTGGCCTCTTGGGGAGAAGCTAAGGGCCCTTCCACTGCTTCATCTCTGGTGGCCTTCCACTGCTTCATCTCCCCACGCCCGTAGGTTGTTCTACATGAGCTCATGATATATGTAGCTTATTGATTGACACTCTCAATTTATCATGCACAGTTTATCTTTGTACAGATACTCTAGCCTTCACTTAGAGCTTACAGTAAAGATTTCTTTGTAGAGATGTTGCCATTATCTAAGAGTTATTACTTAAACTGATGCTCGAATAACGTAGCTGTGGTCGTCCGGTAGATGTAAGAATTCAGAATTGATTGGTCTTGAACATGGAAATCTAGATCGGCAAATTGGTCCACCTACCAAAGCAACAAGTTTGTTTTAACTTTTTGGTCAAGTGGCTATCATGGATTTAGATAGCATATATAGATAGTGTAGCTACTAGCAGCATGCTGAATGTCCTGTAACAATCATGGAGAGGCAAATTGTATTCCATTTTTTCAAATTGTTCTTTCATCCTTGCAGGTTGTATTGCATTTGTTCCAATTTCTCTTTGTCAAACAAGTAAAGCATCATGGATCTCCCTCGTCCATCTTTGTGGCTGCACCAAACAATGAAGGACGAAGATTGTACCCTTGTTCGTTACTTGATTGCTGAGGATAAACCTAATTATGAGTTTCTCGATGATGACGAAGAGATGCACACTCTGGTTCAATCTGCTAGTTGTAATGGTTTTTTTGAGTTGAGTTGTTAGATGGCACTGTGTTGTAATGTGTCCATGAGCAAATTGTATGTAATTTATTCAGCATTTGATATCTTGTGAGCAAACTGTCATTTTAATGTGCAAACTGTCAGATGCTGTTGAAAGTTGATGTTCTGTCTTGGTTTTCAATGGCCAGCACCTGTTATTAACTGTGTTAATGTGATTCAATAGATAATTTATATGGCATAATTACTACTGGCTATTCAAGGTTCTGGCACGTACAACTTGTTTTGGCCACTCTGCTAGATGGTCTGTTGCTTGTCAGAGGAGTTAACTCAGAGTTTGATGACTCCTGTTTGGAGCCTGGTGTATCAAGAAATGTTGATGTTGTCACTGTGAATCACAGTCACTGTATTAAACATACTACATAGTATATCTTGCTGGTTCGTAGTATATCTTGCTGGCTAACAGCCACAGATGCCCGTACTGTCACAACTAACAGCCGCAGATGTCCGAGCATGATTCTGGTACTGTCGATAAGCACACATGGTGCTCACAGAATGTATATGCAGACCTGCAAGCTTGAATGAAAACTTGATGCATCAGATGTATATGCAGACCTGAAAACAACCTGAAAAGCCATATCAAGCCTTTTATCCAATATTGTCTTCTGTAACTACAGCAGCTATGCCCTTGCTTTGTAATTAGATATACCAGGCAAAATATGGTGCGCTCAGAGTACAGAAACAACCTGTTTCAGAACATACTTCAGTGAAAAGAAAACACTTCACATCAACCAGCTTCAAAATTTTCAGCGGAATAGGCATCAACCATCAGCAAAGATAAAGGCCTCGTCGCTCGTGGCACAGACGTCTCCGGCCTACGGCGGCGGCTTCTCCAACTGCCTCCCGGCGCAGAACAGCAAGGCCGGGTTTCTAGCCCTCGGCAACGCGCCTCGCTTTCCAGGATGCAGGCCTGGATGACTTCCCCGGAATCCTAGGCGCTGTGGTATGTGCAGCATCGCTGCCGGGGGCGGGCACGACAGGAGGCGCAGCGGGAGGTGTGGACGGTGCTGGCGGAGGGGCGGACGCAACGGGCGGTGCCAGCAGGCCGTGGCTGGATCGGCACGGCGAGACCCCCCAGCGGTGCTGGGCCGGCGCGGGTGGAAGACTCGACGGCGAGAGGGAGGTGGCAGCAAGGGCGAGGCGGAGGCGGCGACGGCGAGAGGGAGGTGGTGGCGGCGACAGCGAGAGGGAGGCGACGGCGAGAAGGAGGGGAGGAGGCGATTTGGAGGAGGAGACGTCGTCCCCGAAATTTAGAGGAGGGAGCGGCGGTCCTGGAGAGTGGAGAACGAGATACAGGACGCTGCTGCAATCCGTTTATTGGAGAAAAACCGGTAAAGTGCCGGTTCAGGAGGGTTTAGGGTGAACCGCTGCAAATAGTCTTAAGCCCTTCGCGCCCACCGGCTTCACCAGTCGCCACCCCGCGATGCCCTACCAGGAAGGTTCCGATCTCGACTGAGAAGCCAGCATGCCGTCCTCCTCGTCTCCGGCAACTCGCGGCCAGCGCAAGAAGGCCCAGCAGCGTCTTCCCCTCAAGGCATTCCTCTCCTTACAGCCGCCGCCGGAGAGAGACTGGGCGGAGCTGCCCCTGGACTTGATCTGTTACGTGTTCCGCCATCTGGGCCCCGTCGAGCTCCTGATCGGCGGCGCGGCGGGGTGTGCCGCTCGTGGCGCCGCACGGCGCGCGACGAGCCCGAGCTGTGGCGCCACGTCGACATGCGCGGCTACGCCACCCGCTGTATCCGGTCGCATGTCCCCAGTCGGCGCGCTGGTGCGAGCCGCCGTGCGTCTCGGCGCGGGGCAGTGTGAGGCTTTCTGGGGCGACACCGGCGATGACGACCTGATCTCCTTTCTCGCCGAGCAGTGAGATCTCTGTCCCTTATACAATAATAATTAGTATTTTCTTACTGGCTGAACATAATATAATACCTATATGATTTTCGACGGATTTCAAATCAACAGTATGCTAGAAATTCAACATTTGGATATTTTCGCCATGACGTGCTTTCCGTCACCAGGTGATAGAGAATTCCGTTACACCCCATGTGTACAGAATGTTTAGATGATATTAATTTTGCCAGCAAAAGACTCCATTCTGTATAGCTGTATATTTGTATTAGCTGATCGATCACCTAGCTCCTGCTTTTTCAAGCATTAGGTGCACATATAACCTTGTGGAACAAAGGATTAACAATTATATTATGAATTATCCTATATCAAAAGAGAACATCTACCCAGTTGAATTGTTCCACATTGCAGGGTTGCATTAATGCAGTAGTTGTTTCAACCTAAACTTGACGGATCAGGGAAGTTCAATCCAAAAATTTAACATATGAAATTAACAAGGAAGTTGCACTTGCTTCATTCTGTATTTCTTTAATTTCTATTATACATTGATATTTTACTTACCACCGATATTGCTGCTTTTCATTTCAGGGCAAGCTCGCTAAAGAGCCTTCACCTTATCTCATGCTATAACATATCAAAGGAAGGATTTGCAGCAGAGATAACACAGTTTTCCATGCTTGAGGAGCTCGAGATTTCAAAATGTTCTGGTGTAGTGAGCAGTGAGTCCCTTGAGGCTATTGCCAAATCATGCCCACGGCTGAAGCACTTCAGGCACATTAAAAGAAAACATTCCAGCAAGATTTGTGTTTCCAAGAGACAAGACACCACGGGAGATCTCCGAGTCCCGCCAAGTCTTTGTACTCTTTGGGTCAAATATTACTGAAGATTTGCCGTTCCAGCACGGCACACCGCTGCCATCAGACGAGGAGAGCAGCACATAACTCCTCACCCCAAGCCCCAGCAACTCTGTCGAGCCCAGTCGACAGGTATTCATGGCAGGCTCTGGAGCAGCTGGCGCTGGCGCTGACGCTGACGAATCATGCTACGCTTTCGAGTTGGAGAGTGTGATCTCCGCCGACGCTCAACCATTCGCTGGAGAAACAGTCGCGCAAGCTGCGGCACGAGAAATCGCCAACAACAAGAGGGCACGGTGGCGTATTGACGCCCGCAATCGCCGCACAGCAGGCCGCAACCTCGGGAAAGAATTCACAAGGGTTGCACGCTATGACTCCCCCATGGCTAATGCCATGGAGATGGCATACCACATCCGTAGTCTATGGCTAATGCCATGGAGATGGCATACCACATCCGTAGTCTGCCTCGATCTCCAGCAGCTGACGCAGCACTCGAGCAGATCAACGTCATGATCCGTGCCCTTGACAAAGCTATCGCCACTTCGTCGACTCGCAGCAGCCAACCGGCTCACAGCGAAGAAGTCAACAGCAGCGGTCACCACCGACCACTAGAAAGAGTTCACCCGGCGGCTCCAAGTCGCCTGGCAGACGCAAACCGCGAGGGAGGCCCACTTCCAAATCACCCAGAAGATAACCGCCCAACTAGACGAGCTCCCGCACGAGCCAATGCCAGTCGCAATGACGGGAATCGAGCTGCATCATCATACCGGCCAGCACCCAGCGGAGAGCTCAGACAGACCATCAACGCCAACCGTGAATTGCGGTCAATCCTCGACTCCAGGAGGCGTGATGAGGAGCGGGGATACAAGGAAGACGATGATGAGTACCCGATGCTCTCCAGGGACATTCGGATGGCGACATACCCGCAACCTTTCAAAAAAATAGGCTTTCAAAAATATGATGGCAAGACTTCCCTGAGTCATGGTTGCGTATCTACTCCACGTCCATCGAGTGCGCTGGTGGCAACAATGCAATTAAGTGTCGATATTTCCCACTAGCACTCGACGCCACCCCGCTCACATGGTTTGAAATCCTGCCACATCGCTCCATCGACTCATGGGAACGATTGAAGAAGATGTTCATTGTCAACTTCCAGGGCACTTACAATCGACCGAAGACTCGACACGACTTATCCATGTGCAAGCAGCAGCCTGGCGAACACTTACGTGAGTACATGCGCCGCTTCATGGAGATCAAGACCCTGGTGGTTGACATATCTGATCATGACTGCATCGACTTGTTCTAGAATGACATCACGAATAGATATTTTGATACGCAGTTCGGCCTGTATCGTCCCAAGACCCTGGAAGCTCTACGCAACTAGATCGAAGCCTCGTCTGAGCAAGAAGACTGTGATGTTGAGAAGTACGGTCCTCGCCGGGGCAAGGACAAGCAAGATAATAGGGGGAATGACTCAAAAGGCCCAAAGAATTTCCGGCACAACAAGCGAAAGCCGGACGACACGGTCGCAACACTGGAAAACAACCCGCGAAGCCAGAAGAAGAGCTACCCCGGCAAGAACGACGTAGAAAAGATTATGGACAGACCGTGTCCAATGCACCCCAAGCAGAGGTACACTATGGGCCAATGCTATGATCTTCAGCATGTGTTCACGTAACCGCGTGAGGAGAGAAACAAGAAGAAGCAGGAGAGGGAACCCTTTGACCCTGAAGCCAAGAACAAGGGTAGGATGCCTTATAATGAAGACGAAGAAGACGAGGGGAAACAATTCCAAAAGGCGAATAAGGTCCTCATGGTTATCATCAGAGGCGACTACAGTTTCCCAACTCGTAGGAATCACAAGCTCACCCTGCGCCACATCATGGCAGTCGAGCCGGCTGTCCCACGGTACTTGAAGTACTCGGAGGTACCAATTAGCTTCTCAAGGGAGAACCAATGGAACAGCTATGACGAACCAGGACAATTACCACTCATCCTGGACCCCACGGTGGCGGGGTCACAGCTCACCAAGGTACTCATCGACGATGGTGCAGGGCTGAATGTACTATTCGTTGGTACTTTGAAGAGGATGGGCCTTGACATCACGAAGATGCTGACGCCCACGGCATCTTCGTTCTACGGAATCGTCCCTGGTAATGGAAGTCTCCCACTTGGTCAAGTAACATTACAGTAACGTTTGGCATTCCAAAGAATTTCAGGATAGAGTACATCAAGTTCGAGGTGGCAGACTTCGAAACCTCGTACCAAGCTATCCTTGGACGTCCTGCATTGGCCAAGTTTATGGCCATCCCCCACTACGTCTACCTCGTCCTCAAGATGCCAGGACCCAAGGGTGTTATCTCCCTCTGCGGTGACTTGAGGTGGTTGTACGACTGCGACAGACAAGCCGTAGAGTTTGCGTCCACCACCCAGGTGCCTAACTCTATGGCCGAAATTTTCGCAGCCGCTTAGAAGCTTAAGAAGACAGAGCTCGAGATTCTGTCACACCCGGTTTTATAAACAAAACCGAATGCTATCTATATGTATGCCAGGATCTAGTTTCATACATATAGTGACATCATTAGTGAATAACAGCAACAGTATCACGCAAAGAAAGAGAGTTTATCAGAGATTTACGCTTAATCCTGGAAACGAAGGCTCCAAGCTTCACAGGCAATCGACTGGGGGTAGCGTACGCCTAGCACTCAGCGACATCTTCAACAGACTTCACACCTTCTTCTTCTGAGCAGCAGTAAGCAAGGGTGAGTACACTTATGGTTGGTACTCAGCAATGCCACGAAGATTAACCAGAATATCGATTTAATATCAACTTCAAGTATATTACTCATGTGAGGGTCCAGGCTGCTCTTGACCGTGAGCACGGCTGATATATCAGTTTTAAACACTCTGCAGAGGTTGTACACTTTCACCATAAGTCGCGTAAAAGTTCAGAAGAACTTTGGACCCAACCATGCTGCACCACACAGGCGCTTATCACACTACCGAGGTGTGACTGCATAGGGACGCTACAAGGCCTTTACAAAGATTCTTCAGTAAATAATAGTCCGCTAAGGATTCAGGTCGCCGCGGTCATAACCCTCCCTAGTGAGCAGAGTATCTTAGCAAAGCATACCTCTCAAGAGGACCGGGCTATACCCCGTCAACGCCACCCCTCTTGCCCTTTTCAGGTAAGACTATCATCCACCCAAGTTTCTAATTAATTAGCCAAGACCAGAGCCATGTAGTCTCATGGTTGTACTGTAAATCCTGGGTGGTTCTCCACGTTCCGATTAAAATTCATCATGATAGTATTAAAGCATAGATAGAAGGATGGTTAGGGTCACTTGCCTTTCACCAAAGTGAACTGCTCAGAGTCTTCAGCTCTTGATCTTCAGAAACTCTTGAACATTGGTGCTTCTACTCGAAGCAATCATCGGGCACAACATACAAGTACATAAAACAAGAACAACTAAGAACAATACACCAATCAAGAAAGGATTTAAAAGAGCGCACTAAAGGATAAGGCTCGAGTCTATGGAACGTGAACACGTATAAAACACTAAGAACGATGCTATCGTTGATGACACACATCTATCGAGGAAACTTTATTTGTAAAGGAAAGAACAAAGGCTATATGCTGCTTTCATTTTAATTTAGAAAAACATATGTAAAGGATATTTCTAGAAAATACCCCAGATTAGAGTTAACCATATTATATTTGTATATGAAAACACGATGTAAAACCTAGTCAACTTTTATTTATAAACATTGATGTATAAATTATGCCATTTAAACATTTGACTGAAAAGGGACATAGGTGATAACATCTAAGCGCATATCTTTATGATTCGTGTTGAACTAACCAAATTATAATTCAAAACACATTTATATTTATATTTAGCCAAATTAACATTTAATTATGAAAACTCAAGATATAGCCTATGTAGATTTTATTTAGAAATCCAATTGAATAATATTAATCAGGTTAACATTTATTTATAAAAGCCGGTGTAAAAACCTATCCAACTTTTAATTAGCAAATGATTCAGTCTTGAACATTAAGCAAATTAAGTTTGATTATGAAAAGCCGAGGTTCAACTCTATTTAATTTTAGTTAGAAATCCATTTAAATAGTATTAGTCAAGTTACTTTGATTATGAAAAACCGATGTAGACCTTAATTCAATTTTTTATTAAGAAAGGCATTCAAATAGGCATTAATCAAATTAATATGAAATTTATTTTTAAAAATCTGCATGATGGAAAACATCAGTACTAACGTGTAATCTATGTAATTGTGAACCTAACGCAATTTGAACGGATCGAAACGGAGCTAAAACGCGAAATCTATGAACTAAACAAGCTGCAGGGGTCTAAACGCGATTAACCATAGATTATGAGGGGTAGCTGGTAAGATTCCTGAGAGACAGTGAATAGTGCTCGTGAAAAGGCTAAACTACAGGGTTAGACATGTAAAAGTGCTCGGGTGGGATTTATGTGCAAAGGTGGGATCTTGTTAGGGGGTTTTCTGCAGATATTCCAAGACACAAAGAATCTAAGGAAATTACATAGTACTCCGGGGGTTAATATGAAAAAGCGGTGGGGGCATCTTCTTCTTCAGGGGCTCACGGCCATGGCGGACAGGAGCTCCTGGCGAATCAAATCGCCGGGGCTCTGGGCAGGGGGAGGCTCGGTCGAGGTGGGGGATCGAGAGAGGTGGTCGAGGGGAACTCGTTCAGGGTCTCACCGGCGATGGAGGACAACGGGGGTGGCGGCAATTTTGCCCGAAGGAGGACGGCCGGTGGCTGGGTCTTCGCACAGGACGGCGAGCTCCAGCGGCGGGACGACGACGAGGGCAAGCGGCAGCTGTGCGGCTTGTCGAGGCGGAGCTCGGGGTGGCGTCAGCTTGCTCCGGCAGTGCCCATGGGCGGCGAATCGGAGGGTCGACGGCCGGCGGTGGTGCTCAGCGAGCTCGGCTGGCGGCGGCGCTGCAGGAAGCGAAGGCGAAAGCGAAGCGAGGGCGAGCAGAAGGGGTTCATGTAGGGGCCTCGGGTGCTCGCCTTTTATAGGTCCACGGAGGAAGTGGAGGCGACATCGGGGGAGGTGAGCGACCGGTCATTGATGGCAAGGTGGAGGTGGAGGCGGCAGTTTGCAGTGGAGGAAGAGGAGGTGACGGCGAGTTCGCCACTGAGCATTGAAGGCGTGGCAGTGGACGGGAGGGCAAGCGGCCGGCAGGGAGGCGAAGCAGCCTAGGCGCCATGGCCAATTGCAGGAAGGTGGCCGAAGGTAGAAGAAGCACCTGACGGGTGGGCTCCACTTGGAAGTGAGAGGAGGAGAGAAAGGGAGGTGGGCTGAGTTGTGATGCTGGGCCGCTGCTGCTGGGCTGTCGGCAGATGGAGCGGATCGGATTCGCAGGCTGAGCTCGGCCCGTTAGGAAAGGATTAGGTTTTTTTCTTTTTATTTTCAGAAATGCTTTCCGGTGAAAGAAAAATCCAGAACAAGTCTAGATAATTTCATAAAGTCACGAAAATACTTTGAAAATATTGGGACACAAGAAGTCCAAATAAAATACTTGAAGCTCGTGAAAAGAATTTAGAGCCTTCTAATAAAAGATTTAGCTCTAGGAAAGTGAGAATAAATTCCAGAGAAAGCTGGAAAATTCTCAGAAGAACAGGGTCGTCGTCTAAACGTATTTTTAAAACCTTTGCAAACAAGAAACACTATGGTGCATCGGCATGAATGCAACACTCATAGAACTAGTTTATTTAATTTAGAAAATACAATCAATTCATTTCCTATACTAAGTTACCTATCAAGAAAATAAATGTTGAGAAAATTTTAAATTATGAGGAAATCATTGCTTTACTTCTCTTTCTATTCGCATCATGAAATCAGGGTGTGACAAATCTATCCCCCTTAAAAGGAATCTCGTCCCGAGATTCGCAAAGGCTAGCAAGAGACAAAGGTATAGGTGGGTAGCATCGAACTCCTATTAATTTCCTTCCAGATCGTTCATTCTTACAAAAGCTCACCTTTTGAAGAACTTTCTTTATGTCTTGATAAAGCGATTTGAATAGACCTATGTCGATTCCATGATCGCTTTTCCTTGGCTTAACTGTCTCCTTTCGAGATGATCTCACTTCTTCTCAAAACAATCTTTACTTATTGTCCAAATGCCGAAGTCTTTTCTTTATGAAACTTTTCGTAAGTATCACCACAAAATTACTCCTTTTTTTATACGACTAGTGTGCTCATGTTTAGATAGATACTGGTTTATGTAAATGGCCTGTTTCACCATAACATCCTTCTCTTACCAAGGCATCTAGACTTTTCTTCATGTACTCCTGGTTCATTGGACACTATTTAGCTATTAGTCTCAGTTTACTACAATTGTAGCATGACCATTGGAAATTGCCCACGTATCACTTTGTGGGGCACCTTCTAGTGTGATGACTTAACTTGCTATGGTTGCATCACTGTCATGGCATATCCCCCGATTCGTACAAAATAGCGAGTCTTCCATCTTGGCTTCCTTTTTGCTCTACCATAGCTCTTGGTGGAATGGCTTGCGCATTAGAGTTCTTCATGATAGAGTTGTCATGTGGAGGTTCAACAATTTCCGGCTATGGTTGGTAGGAACTGGGTTGAGTATTGCTATCTGTTAATGGTTCTTGTAACTCCATCTTCTCTTGGTTTTCTTTGTTTGCTTGTTACTTGGGTTGCTTGATTCTACTCAGCTAAAATTCTTTGAACGAAGTACTCCAATCCACAAGGTTTATAGTCTCATTACTATCTTAGTTTTGGGTAATTACTTCTCAGACTGGATCTTGGGTAGATATCTCCCTCTTCTTATTGATGTCTAGCTGATAACGTTTCTTGCGTCAGCTGTCATTCGGCTAGCTTCTTCCTGTAGACATGAATGACCATAATGCTCACAACATTTACATGTTCCGGGAATCTTAATATCCTCAGGTTGTATCTCCATCTCGAGCTCTGGCGCTCTACGGCTTTTTTTATTCCTTTAATGGTTCAACGCTTCATCAACTTGCCTTTTTATTGGTCCGGTGGAAACTTTTTCCTTGTTCATCTCCATGTTATGTGGGGGTGATGTCGGTGTTGCCTTCATCTTCTTTCTTGGTTGTTGATGTCATCATCAGCAGAGTGAGGTAGATGGGAGAATAACAAGCAGCAAGGTATGACATAAGAACTAAAGGAATGCTTTCTTTTCTTCAACTTGCTTCTACCCAGACGATGGTGGTGACGATAGCTTCTACTTGTTGACACTGGTGTTGTCTTCACTTTCTTCTTGACGTACTCCATTGGAACAAGGATATAGAAAGGAAGATGACAAGGATGTGGGTGGTACAAAAGAAGAACCCATCTATGCAACTGATGTTATTGTAGGTATAAGACCCACAATACACCAACAATCATTACAAAGAAACAAATCAAACAAGGTCATAAAGACAAGCATCATCATACAAAACACAAAATCGCACCAATCAACACTTAGTCAAAGAACGATACTAAGCGTTGTTAATAAGGTTGTAAGGGGTGCTCCTAAGCAAGGGTGGTATGTTAAAGCTTCAACATTGATGGCACATGACTCCTTCAGCTTGTCCATTGTTGAATAAGCTTCTTGACGCGGTGGTGTTGAAGGTGGCTTCAGTTGCTCAGACTTGCTTCTGGTGGTGAACGAGTAGCTCCATCTTTGGATGACTTGGGCAAGCTTTTGGGTAGGTAGCACGGATCATCTAAACATTTTGAATAAGAGGAGAGTAGAAAAGACACTTTGGAACCTAAAAGACCAAAGGTGTGATTCCAAATAGAATTAAAGAGAAATAAATGAGAGCAAAATGATACTCTCAAAATAATAAGGAGGTGATGAATAGACAGGGTGAACAAATGCCTAAAGAAATATTTAAGGTAAAGTTGAATAAATAAGAATGCAAGGAGGGGAAATAGAAATTTCAATGAGGTAATGAATAATTAAAGTCAAGGACTTAATGAGAAGAATTGCATAAACAATAATTAGAGATTTGCAACATCACCAATAAATCAAGGAGGTGAGATGCATGAGATAGGAAAATCATTCATCAAGGAGGATGCATGATCAAGATCAAGAAGTCATCAAGGGGAGAGATAATAAACTGACAAGGGATGAGAGTTTTACATTTGCTAAAGAACGGAGTGCAAATGAAAAGAGGTTGAGAGGAAAAGCTAAGCTATCAAGGGGAAGTTTAGAAAAGAAAGTGGTCAAGGTGTGATAATATTCATCGGAGAGGTCAAGGATAAGGCAGAAATTGATTTTATATCAAAAGAAACCTTAGAGAACGACCATTGCTATCTAGGCTTACGTCCTACAGTCGATACAGCTCTGATACCACTTCTGTCACACCCGGTTTTATAAACAAAACCGAATGCTATCTATATGTATGCCAGGATCTAGTTTCATACATATAGTGACATCATTAGTGAATAACAGCAACAATATCACGCAAAGAAAAGGAGTTTATCAGAGATTTACGCTTAATCCTGGAAACGAAGGCTCCAAGCTTCATAGGCAGTCGACTGGGGGTAGCGTACGCCTAGCACTCAGCGACATCTTCAAAAAACTTCATACACCTTCTTCTTCTGAGCAGCAGTAAGCAAGGGTGAGTACACTTATGGTTGGTACTCAGCAAGGCCACAAAAATTAACCAGAATTCGATTTAATATCAACTTCAAGTATATTACTCATGTGAGGGTCCAGGCTGCTCTTGACCGTGAGCACGGCTGATATATCAGTTTTAAACACTCTGCATAGGTTGTACACTTTCACCATAAGTCGCGTAAAAGTTCAGAAGAACTTTAGACCCAACCATGCTGCACCACACAGGCGCTTATCACACTACCGAGGTGTGACTGCATAGGGACGCTACGAGGCCTTTACAAAGATTCTTAAGTAAATAATAGTCCGCTAAGGATTCAGGTCGCCGCAGTCATAACCCTCCCTAGTGAGCAGAGTATCTTAGCAAAGCATACCTCTCAAGAGGACCGGGCTATACCCTGTCAACGCCACCCCTCTTGCCCTTTTCAGGTAAGAATATCATCCACCCAAGTTTCTAATTAATTAGCCAAGACCAGAGCCATGTAGTCTCATGGTTGTACTGTAAATCCTGGGTGGTTCTCCACGTTCCGATTCAAATTCATCATGATAGTATTAAAGCATAGATAGAAGGATGGTTAGGGTCACTTACCTTTCACCAAAGTGAACTGCTCAGAGTCTTAAGCTCTTGATCTTCAGAAACTCTTGAACATTGGTGCTTCTACTCGAAGCAATCATCGGGCACAACATACAAGTAAATAAAACAAGAACAACTAAGAACAATACATCAATCAAGAAAGGATTTAAAAGAGCGCACTAAAGGATAAGGCTCGAGTCTATGGAACGTGAACACGTATAAAACACTAAGAACGATGCTATCGTTGATGACACACATCTATCGAGGAAACTTTATTTGTAAAGGAAAGAACAAAGGCTATATGCTGCTTTCATTTTAATTTAGAAAAACATATGTAAAGGATATTTCTAGAAAATACCCCAGATTAGAGTTAACCATATTATATTTGTATATGAAATCCATTTAAATAGTATTAGTCAAGTTACATTGATTATGAAAAACCGATGTAGACCTTAATTCAATTTTTTATTAAGAAAGGCATTCAAATAGGCATTAATCAAATTAATATGAAATTTATTTTTAAAAATCTGCATGATGGAAAACATCAGTACTAACGTGTAATCTATGTTATTGTGAACCTAACGCAATTTGAACGGATCGAAACGGAGCTAAAACGCGAAATCTATGAACTAAACAAGCTGCAGGGGTCTAAACGCGATTAACCATAGATTATGAGGGGTAGCTGGTAAGATTCCTGAGAGACAGTGAATAGTGCTCGTGAAAAGGCTAAACTACAGGGTTAGACATGTAAAAGTGCTCGGGTGGGATTTATGTGCAAAGGTGGGATCTTGTTAGGGGGTTTTCTGCAGATATTCCAAGACACAAAGAATCTAAGGAAATTACATAGTACTCCGGGGGTTAATATGAAAAAGCGGTGGGGGCATCTTCTTCTTCAGGGGCTCACGGCCATGGCGGACAGGAGCTCCTGGCGAATCAAATCGCCGGGGCTCTGGGCAGGGGGAGGCTCGGTCGAGGTGGGGGATCGAGAGAGGTGGTCGAGGGGAACTCGTTCAGGGTCTCACCGGCGATGGAGGACAACGGGGGTGGTGGCAATTTTGCCCGAAGGCGGACGGCCGGTGGCTGAGTCTTCGCACAGGACGGCGAGCTCCAGCGGCGGGACGACGACGAGGGCAAGCGGCAGCTGTGCGGCTTGTCGAGGCGGAGCTCGTGGTGGCGTCAGCTTGCTCCGGCAGTGCCCATGGGCGGCGAATCGGAGGGTCGACGGCCGGCGGTGGCGCTCAGCGAGCTCGGCTGGCGGAGGCGCTGCAGGAAGCGAAGGCGAAAGCGAAGCGAGGGCGAGCAGAAGGGGTTCATGCAGGGGCCTCGGGTGCTCGCCTTTTATAGGTCCACGGAGGAAGTGGAGGCGACATCGGGGGAGGTGAGCGACCGGTCATTGATGGCAAGGTGGAGGTGGAGGCGGCAGTTTGCAGTGGAGGAAGAGGAGGTGACGGCGAGTTCGCCACTGAGCATTGAAGGCATGGCAGTGGACGGGAGGGCAAGCGGCCAGGAGGGAGGCGAAGCAGCCTAGGCGCCATGGCCAATTGCAGGAAGGTGGCCGAAGGTAGAAGAAGCACCTGACGGGTGGGCTCCACTTGGAAGTGAGAGGAGGAGAGAAAGGGAGGTGGGCTGAGTTGTGATGCTGGGCCGCTGCTGCTGGGCTGACGGCAGATGGAGCGGATCGGATTCGCGGGCTGAGCTCGGCCCGTTAGGAAAGGATTAGGTTTTTTTCTTTTTATTTTCAGAAATGCTTTCCGGTGATGAGGACCCGGTGTGTCCGAGGACCGGTGGATGGTCGCTTCCTGGTGTGATGAGTGATTGACAACGTGGTGTGGATTGACGTTTCCCTTGGCTCAAGTATTGCAGGTGTAGAATGCGGTTTGGTTGCATTGGTGCAGGTGAAGAACAGGCGCGAAAGGTCTTAGCCATGGCGGCCTCCGAGGAGCGGAGAGACAAGTAGGCTTGGTTCGAGGGACCCGATGGCCGGTGGATCAAGTGCGGTTCACATGCTGGCAAGAACGAGCAAGGGGACGTGGTTCCGGTGCGAGGTAGCGGCTCACAACCGAAGCTCGTATGCGGACGAGAAGCCGGCGCAAGGTGGCGGCTAACAACCGAAGTTTGCGCGCGGGGTTTGGTGATTTGGCCACAAAATCATCGGTGGACGGTTTCCCTTGGTTTGGGCCTCAAAACCAAGGACCGAGGACTCGACGAGGCGGACTTGGGCAGCTGGGCCTGGTTGGGCTGTCAGGGGCGGTTTAACCGCCCCCCATGGCCGGTTTAACCGCCCCCCCCCGGGCTGGCCCAAAAACGGCGTCGAGGAGCTTCGATCCGGAGGACACGCGGCGTGACTGCAAGGCTTGCGTCGGAGGGAAGCTAGCTTGCAGTGGAAGGTGCCCGAGCCGGAAAATATCTGAAGACCAAATGTCAAATTTGCCCCTGAGGGGTATGTATCACTTAGGGGTAGTTTAGTCTTTAGGACACCACCACTTGGACTACTAATATGCCCCTTCAGGGCTGGTGGCTGTCATCTCTGGAGTTATCTCTTTAGGTTTTACTTTGAACTTGTTTTCCCTTCATCCCCTCCACCTAGAACTACTTCGAATCATTCCTAGTTTGTATAGGTGAATTCATGGTTATGTGATTGAGTTTGTGCTGCTCATCTTTGTGCCATGATTTGATTTCCCGAGCTCCCTTTCCTTTTTCTATTTTCGTGGGTATTTTCGGAGCTATTTTTGGGGGATTTTCGTTCTTTTGTTCCCGAGCGTTTTCTCTCGGATTTCTTTGGGGGATTCACGTATGAGTGCCTTGTGCCTCTTTTGCTGGTGATTCTTTGCCCCCAAACGCCGAGAATCGCTCTGGATTTGAGATTTTCGGGATGAACTCGAGGTCATGGTGTTCTTCGCGAGATCTGCGATTCCAGGAGTTGTACTGAGTTAGAGGCCGAGATCTTTTGGGAAAACACTCCACTGGAGGTCTAGATCATCTGACCAAAATCTCACCTCAAGAGCTCAAGCGGTTTGGGAGATCCACTTTTGTTTTGACTTTTACCCGAGGCTCCCAGGCCCGGGCGGTTTAACCGCCCCCCCTGGCCGGTTTAACCGCCCCCCCTGGGTGTGTTAGATCGAGCCGAGTTTCGGGTCGTTTTGGTGTTCGTTTCGATTGGTTCGAGTTCCGCTGCTCGTTTCTTGTTCCTAGGGTCAGTAGCTTGACAGTGGCTACGTGATCTTGGCAAGATTGCTCTCGGAGGTTTCGGAGTTGGTTTGGGAGAATAGCCGGATTGTTTGGAAAGATTTTTTTATCGGCTCCCATTCACTCCCCCCCTCTCTGGTCGCCGTTTCGGTCCTTCAATTGGTATCAGAGCCGGTTACGGGTCTTTGCGACTCTAACCAGTCTAAGATCCAAAGATGGCGTACCAAGATCGGGGTTCCGGGCCTCCGCACTTCGATGGGAAGAACTACCCGAACTGGGTTGCGCGTATGGGCGCTTTCTTGCGAGGCAAAGGAAAGTTGCTGTGGGATGTGACGAAAGATGAAAACTATGTCAATCCCACCAACTTAGATGCCCAGGATGCAAAGGATAGATTTGAAGCGAATGCTAGAGCTGTTGACTACTTGTTCCGTGCTTTGTCTGCCGAGGAGTTTGAGCGTGTTTTAGGCGAGGACCTAGCTTGCCAGATCTGGCAGAAGCTCAAGGTAGCCCACGGTGGTGATAGCCATGTCAAGGCTAGACTTTTCTCGATGTACAGGAGGGAGTATGAGAACTTTGCTCATTTGCCTGGAGAGTCGGTTGATGCTTTGTTTCAGCGTTTCACTTCGATTGTCAACAACATGAAAGCCAACATTACCGTGCTCCCATACTCGGATCATGACCGAGCTATCAAGCTCCTGCAAGCACTTGATAGATCCGTGTGGGGTGCCAAGGTTGAGGCGATCATGGAGTCGGCAAACTATGAGACTCTTTCTGTTGATGAGCTCTTCTCGAAGTTGAAGTCTTCTGAGGTTGACAGGCAGTTGCTTGCCAAGGCTAAGAGTCCGACTGATCCCCATAGTCTGGCTCTAGTCGGTGGCTCTGGATATGGACATGCTAACACTCCTAGACACTTTGCTTTGTCTTCTCTTGTGTCCCTTCCAGATGAAGAGTATGAGGTGCTGAGCGAGGAGGATCTCGCGTTGCTCACGAGGAGGTTCGAGAGGATGTACCAGAACCGCAAGGGTTCGAGGCGTGCCGGGAGTACGTGCTACAGATGCGGGAAGATGGGCCACTTCATCGCCGAGTGCCCCGAGGAGATCAAGAACGACTACAACCGCAAGCACCGCCCGCGAGACGACCACAAGCACCGTCCCAAGGACGAGTACCGCGCCAAGAACAAGAACAAGGAAGAGAGAAGATCCAAGAACAAGCACGGTGGACACAAGAAGCACAGATCTCGAGCGATGGTGGCTGATGCGAGCGACATCGACACAAGCTCCACCAACACGTCGTCAAGCTCAAGCAGTGAAGATGAAGACCGCGGCCGCCGCAAGGAGAAGAAGAGCTTGAACCGCAACTTCAACGGCATCTCCTTCGCCGCCGTCGACTACTGCACCATGGCGCACGATTCCGTGAAGAGCAAGGACGACTCCGACTCCGACTCCGAGGATGAGGTATTGACAGATCCCACCTCTTTGCGTCAGGAGATTGCTAGGTTAGAGCAGTTGGTCGATAACCGCGATGATGTGCTTAGGAAGACCAACAAAGAGAAGAGGGAGTTTAGGTCTTTGCTAGGAGAGTCCAAGGATAGGGTGGCTGAGCTTGAGACTTTGCTTTCTGAGACTGGAAAGAAGGCCATGGAGTTTGAGTCTTTGCTTTGCGAGTCTAGGGAGAGAGCAGCTTCGCTTGAGTCTGAGATTGCTGTTTTGAAAGATGCTCCTCTTGTGTCTGATGAGGTAGAATGCTCGTTCTGTGATGTGCATATTGCTGATCTTGTTGTGCTCAAGGAAAAACACATGAACTGCTTGGATGAACTAGAGAGTGCTAGAGTTGAGCTTGCTGAGTTGAAGTCTAGGTCATCTTTGCTAGGTGCTTGTACTTCTTGTCCTGCTTTGCATGCTCAGTTGCTTGAATCACGCACCATGATTAGTTCACTTGAAGCACAACTTAAATCACCCATTGCAAATTCCTGTTCTGCTTGTGATGTTGTTGCTTTGAAAAATGTTGAGTTAGAGCAGTGTGTGAATCGCTTGCAAGATGAGAACGATGAGCTGAGACAGTGTTTGGGTTGGTTGTCTGGTCGTGAGCCTCAGCTCAAGATGTTGATTGCGAGTTTCAAGAGAGCTGATGGTTGTGGGCTTGGTTCTGAGAAGGTTGGTGAGAGTAGTGGTGAGAGAGAGAGAGATCCAGAGAGCTCCACCGCAAACATTCCCACAAACCCACCAAAAACCATTCTCAAGAACACCTTCACACCCAAACCAAACCACCTGCTGAACAAGCTTGACACCACTCCAGATCCTCCCAAGTTTCCACCTAAGTCAGAGAACTTTCAGAGGAGAGTGACCTTTGTGAGGAGTGGGGTTTACCAGCCGAGAGAGAGGGCACAGCCAAGAGAAACCCCAAAGCCAAAGCCAGTCCGCTTCCATTGTGAGCATTGTGGGAGGGATGGTCACCTTGAGGAGTTTTGTTGGAGGTGAGAAGAGAGAAGGAGGTGGGGAACAGGGACAGGTACTACTCTTCTCGTAGTGTGCCTGTGTCTCGTTCACCCTGGCCGAGAGGCGACGCTGTTGTGCGTACAGTTCCTGTGGTTGCTAGTCGTGGTGTTCCTGCTATTCGTGAGTTTGCTAGGCGGCCTCCGTTTCGCGGTCAGTTTGGTTCAGGGAGGTTCGACCGTAGCTTTGAGGCTAGGAGAGAGTCTAGGCCACGTTTTCCCCCGCGTGGTGCTAGAGGTCCGATGGTGAGAGACGAGAGGGTGTCACGCGGTAGAGCTGATTTTGCTAACCCTTCTTTTGAGCAGATGGCCCGACACTGGTTTGACTCGTTCTGTGCTAACCCCAGTGTCGAGTCATTTGCTCATTCTCGTTCTCGGTTCTGATTGTGCAGGTGGGAGGCTTGGAGAATTTTTGGTTGATGGATTCTGGCTGCTCGAGACACATGACAGGTAATGGTAAGTGGTTCTCCAGTCTCACCCCGGTGGTGTCCAGGCAGTACATCACTTTCGGGGATAAAGGTAGAGGTAGAGTTTTGTCAGAGGGTGCTATTCAGGTGAGCGACACTTTCATGTTGAAGCGAGTTGCTCTTGTCAAGAATCTTGGTTTCAATTTGCTCTCAGTTTCTCAGCTTCTTGATGAGGGTTATGAGGTTCGCTTTAAACGTGGTGATTCGAAAATTCTTGATTCTCGAGGTGACCTTGTGTGTATGATCATTCCTGAGGGACAGATTTTTCGTGCTGATTTTTCTCGATCTTTTGGTCCTTCACGCTGTTTGATCGCTGGTACTTCTTCTGAGCTTTGGAAGTGGCATAGGAGATTGGGTCATGTGAGCTTTGATTTACTCACACGCTTGAGTGCTCTTGACCTTATCCGAGGATTGCCCAAGCTCAAGTTCGAGAAAGATTTGGTTTGTGCACCTTGTAGGCATGGTAAAATGGTTGCTGCTTCTCACCCACCTTTGACCGATGTTATGACTGAGCGTCCAGGGGAGCTTTTGCACATGGATTTGGTTGGCCCCGCTCGAGTTCGCTCAGTTGGTGGGAAGTGGTATGTTCTTGTGGTTGTTGATGACTTTTC
Source organism: Urochloa ruziziensis (assembly GCA_015476505.1). Lineage (NCBI taxonomy): Eukaryota > Viridiplantae > Streptophyta > Magnoliopsida > Poales > Poaceae > Urochloa > Urochloa ruziziensis. The sequence continues at coordinate 26,563,917 of CM027119.1, forward strand.
TCGGTATGCGTGGGTGTTCTTTCTGGCGTCGAAGGATGAGACTTTTGATTTTGTTCGAGATCTGATTTTGAGGTTGAAAAACGAGAGTAATGGTGGTGCCATGAGAGCTATTCGTAGCGACAATGGTACGGAATTTAAGAACACTCGTTTTGATGCCTTCTGTCGTGATCTTGGTCTTGAACATCAATACTCGTCGCCATATGTTGCTTGTCAGAATGGTGTTGTTGAGAGAAAGAACAGAACACTTTGTGAGATGGCTAGGACGATGCTAGATGAGCATAGGACTCCTAGGAAGTATTGGGCAGAAGCGGTGAACACGGCTTGCTATGTGTCAAATCGGATTTTCCTTCGTGCTTTCAAGAAGAAAACTTGCTATGAGCTTTTCATGGTCGTTCCCCCCGTGTGAGTCACTTTCGGGTATTTGGTTGCAAGTGTTTCATCTTGAAGAAAGGAAATTTGGACAAGTTTGAGTCTCGTTCGATGGATGGAATTTTTCTTGGTTATGCTAATCATTCTCGAGCATATCGTGTGCTCAATCTTGAAACTAACCAAATCATGGAGACTTGCGAAGTCACCTTCGACGAGACCATTCTGTGTAGCTCTTCTGCTTTTGAGTGTGCAGGTGATGATGACTTGGGACAGCCCATCTTTGAGGAAGAACAGCTTGACGATGAAGACGATGAGGAGATCCAGGCACCGTGTGGAGATCGTGTACCTTCTACTTCCACTACTACCACGACGTTCGACGACGGCCCTTCTGCTACACCTTCGTCGAGTCGCGCACCAGATCGAGTTCAAGTGGAAGCTGATGTTGAGGGGGAGGCAATCTCGAGGCGAGAAGCTCCCCGGCTGGTACAGAGGGATCATCCACCTTCGAAGATCATCGGGAACATGGATGAACGCACCACACGGTCGAGGTCACAGAACATCTCTCATTATGCTCATTCTGCTTTTGTCGCGTCTTTTGAGCCCAAAAATGTTGGACACGCTTTATCTGATTCTGATTGGGTCAATGCCATGCATGAAGAGCTTGAAAACTTTGAGAGAAATCAGGTGTGGAAGTTAGTAGAACCACCTCCAAATTGCCATCCCATAGGAACCAAGTGGGTGTTTAAGAACAAGAGGGATGAGAGTGGTGAGATTGTGAGAAACAAAGCGAGGTTGGTTGCTCAGGGGTTTTCGCAGCAGGAGGGGATAGATTATGAGGAGACATTTGCTCCTGTTGCCCGTTTGGAGGCAATTCGGATCCTTCTAGCATTTGCAGTTGCTAAAGGGTTCAAATTGTACCAAATGGATGTGAAGAGTGCCTTCTTGAATGGGGTGATCGAGGAAGAAGTGTATGTAAGGCAGCCCCCGGGTTTTGAGAGTGAGAGATATCCACACCGAGTGTACAAACTCCACCGAGCTTTATATGGCCTAAAGCAAGCACCCAGAGCGTGGTATGGTAGATTGAGAGGGTTCTTGCTTAGCAAGGGGTTTGTGATGGGGAAGGTTGATAAGACGCTCTTCTTGATGAGGAATGGCAAAGATCTTTTAATCGTTCAGATTTACGTGGATGATATCATTTTTGGTGGCTCTTCTCATGATCTTGTTGCCAAGTTTGCAGACGATATGAGCAGGGAATTTGAGATGTCGATGATGGGAGAGTTGCAGTTCTTTCTCGGGCTGCAGATCAAGCAAACCAAGGATGGGACATTTGTGCACCAAAGCAAGTACACCAAGGACATTCTCAAGAAATTCGACATGAGCGACTCCAAGCCGATGACTACGCCGATGAGTACGACTACAGCTTTGGATGCGGATGAGGACGGAGAACCAGTGGACCAGAAGGAGTACCGGAGCATGATCGGCTCCCTCCTCTACTTGACGGCGACGAGGCCGGACATACAGTTCAGCGTGTGTCTGTGCGCTCGTTTTCAGGCTTCACCGAGGACTTCACACCGTCAGGCCGTCAAGAGGATTTTCAGGTATCTCAAGTTTACTCCTGAGCTGGGTCTTTGGTATTCTGCCGATTCCACTCTTGCACTTCATGGTTTTTCTGATGCGGATTTTGCTGGATGTCGTGTTGATCGCAAGTCTACTTCTGGTCAGTGTCAGTTTCTTGGATCGTCTCTTGTGTCTTGGTCTTCTCGCAAGCAGTCTAGCGTAGCCCAATCCACCACTGAAGCCGAGTATGTTGCTGCTGCTAGCTATTGTTCTCAGTTGCTTTGGATCACATACACTTTGAGAGACTTTGGCTTAGACATGTCCCATGTTCCACTTCTTTGTGATAGCACCAGTGCCATAAGCGTAGCCAAAAATCCTGTGCTTCATTCCAAAACCAAACACATAGAAGTGAGGTACCACTTTCTGAGAGATCATGTGGAGAAAGGAGATATTGAGCTTGCCCACGTTTCTACCCAAAACCAGCTTGCAGACATTTTCACTAAGCCACTTGACCAAGTTACCTTCACCCGCCTGCGAGGAGAACTTGGTGTGTGTGCGGTTTTCTGAGCTGAGTTTTGGAGGCTTCTCTTGTAGCATATGTATATTTGTGTACCATCTTTGTATCTTGATGTATATTTTTTCTTGCTTTTGTATCTTGATTTCATCTTTTGTATCATATCTTAGTATGAGCTTCTCCTATATGCAGTGATTGGTACAACTTGCTACATTTTAGAGTTTAGGCAGGCTGGCTAGGGATTGATTGGATGGATGGCTATGCTCTTGATGGTCTTGATATATATTCTTTGAGATAGCTTCTTTTCGAATTAAAATGATAAACTGAACTTAAACTTCTACACCCATGAGTAAATGCCTTTGCATGTCTTGTTTGAGCCGAAATGGCTATATCTTGCTTAAGATCATGTTAAGGTGTGTTATTCTTTTCAATTGGGTCAAAGACCTCTGTCATTGTAAATGTTTAGCCCATGCTTTATCTTGTGGAGGAGCATAAGCTTCTTTCTGTCGCAAAGACATTTCATGTACCATGATTAAACTTGAAAAACTTGAAAAATGAGATGTCTATGCATGAAAGAAGAAAGTTGAGAAAAAGATATATTTACAGAAAATTATGCTCATGTCTCTATGCTTTCACCATTGCACACACTTGCACACATGGGTGCTAAGCGGTTGCATGTTGTTTGCCGGAGAAGTCTCCCATGAGAAGTGAACACATGGCTCCGTGCTTTGACATGACATGAGGTAGAACTTGGGCGTTTATGATGATCTTTTGTCAAGAATGCTTGTCCTTTCATGCTTTTGGTGAGATGAAGTTTATTTTTGCTTAAACAATCCATGGTTAGGACTTTGCTCATGCGGTGACATTTTTGATAAAAATCCACAATTTGCTCATGGCTTTGTCAATTGGATATATGTCTTCACCTTCTTGATGGCAATGCCCGTGTGACATGATGAACTAGCTTGTATGCCTCTTCTCTAACTTGTAGCATTTTGTATTGCTCATTGTATATTTGAGAAGCTTGTAGTTGCATTTTGTACATTTTGCCTTGATGTGTGCATTGTCAACAAGGGGGAGAATTTCTGGAGCATTTGGCAAGGGGGAGTCGCTGCTGAATTTAGAAGAAAGATTTTGCTCTAGATTTTGTCGAAATTGTGTGAGAGGTTGAAGTTTTTGCCCAAATGAGGTTTTCTGAAAATTTGCAAAGTTTCTGAGAGTTTGATCATTGGAATATCTTGCTGGGCATATTTGGAAGGTTTTCAAGTTGGAACGACATCGTTGTGAGTTGGTTTGTGCAATTTTGGGATTTTGCACTTTGGTCATCTGCCAGGGGCGGTTTAACCGCCCCCCCTGGGCGGTTTAACCGCCCCTGTGCTGAGAGCACAAAGTTTGTGTTGGTTTGAGCCATTTTCGAGTGATTTTCGCACACACAAGTTCACTTGTTCAGGGGGAGTTGCATCTTTGCAGGGGGAGTGCTTTGAGAGTTCTGAAAAGTGAATTGGAGGATTTGAAGTTTGTGATTTGTGCTTTGTGCTTTTGCTCTTTTGCCGATGGTGTTGAGCCCTTTCGCTTCTTCTTGAAGGGTCGGCGTTCCTGGAGCTTTCTCTTGCTAAGTGACTTTTGATTTGGCTTGTTCTTGCTTTTAGTCACTTGCTTGAGTCTTGTTTTCGATTTCTTTTATATTTTCTTCATATCAATTGGTTACTATGTGTGTGTTGTCAATGCACTCATCAAGGGGGAGATTGAGGACCCGGTGTGTCCGAGGACCGGTGGATGGTCGCTTCCTGGTGTGATGAGTGATTGACAACGTGGTGTGGATTGACGTTTCCCTTGGCTCAAGTATTGCAGGTGTAGAATGCGGTTTGGTTGCATTGGTGCAGGTGAAGAACAGGCGCGAAAGGTCTTAGCCATGGCGGCCTCCGAGGAGCGGAGAGACAAGTAGGCTTGGTTCGAGGGACCCGATGGCCGGTGGATCAAGTGCGGTTCACATGCTGGCAAGAACGAGCAAGGGGACGTGGTTCCGGTGCGAGGTAGCGGCTCACAACCGAAGCTCGTATGCGGACGAGAAGCCGGCGCAAGGTGGCGGCTAACAACCAAAGTTTGCGCGCGGGGTTTGGTGATTTGGCCACAAAATCATCGGTGGACGGTTTCCCTTGGTTTGCGCCTCAAAACCAAGGACCGAGGACTCGACGAGGCGGACTTGGGCAGCTGGGCCTGGTTGGGCTGTCAGGGGCGGTTTAACCGCCCCCCAGGGCCGGTTTAACCGCCCCCCCTGGGCTGGCCCAAAAACGGCGTCGAGGAGCTTCGATCCGGAGGACACGCGGCGTGACTGCAAGGCTTGCGTCGGAGGGAAGCTAGCTTGCAGTGGAAGGTGCCCGAGCCGGAAAATATCTGAAGACCAAATGTCAAATTTGCCCCTGAGGGGTATGTATCACTTAGGGGTAGTTTAGTCTTTAGGACACCACCACTTGGACTACTAATATGCCCCTTCAGGGCTGGTGGCTGTCATCTCTGGAGTTATCTCTTTAGGTTTTACTTTGAACTTGTTTTCCCTTCATCCCCTCCACCTAGAACTACTTCGAATCATTCCTAGTTTGTATAGGTGAATTCATGGTTATGTGATTGAGTTTGTGCTGCTCATCTTTGTGCCATGATTTGATTTCCCGAGCTCCCTTTCCTTTTTCTATTTTCGTGGGTATTTTCGGAGCTATTTTTGGGGGATTTTCGTTCTTTTGTTCCCGAGCGTTTTCTCTCGGATTTCTTTGGGGGATTCACGTATGAGTGCCTTGTGCCTCTTTTGCTGGTGATTCTTTGCCCCCAAACGCCGAGAATCGCTCTGGATTTGAGATTTTCGGGATGAACTCGAGGTCATGGTGTTCTTCGCGAGATCTGCTGATTCCGGGAGTTGTACTGAGTTAGAGGCCGAGATCTTTTGGGAAAACACTCCACTGGAGGTCTAGATCATCTGACCAAAATCTCGCCTCAAGAGCTCAAGCGGTTTGGGAGATCCACTTTTGTTTTGACTTTTACCCGAGGCTCCCAGGCCCGGGCGGTTTAACCGCCCCCCTGGCCGGTTTAACCGCCCCCCTGGGTGTGTTAGATCGAGCCGAGTTTCGGGTCGTTTTGGTGTTCGTTTCGATTGGTTCGAGTTCCGCTGCTCGTTTCTTGTTCCTAGGGTCAGTAGCTTGACAGTGGCTACGTGATCTTGGCAAGATTGCTCTCGGAGGTTTCGGAGTTGGTTTGGGAGAATAGCCGGATTGTTTGGAAAGATTTTTTTATCGGCTCCCATTCACTCCCCCCCTCTCTGGTCGCCGTTTCGGTCCTTCAGGTGAAAGAAAAATCCAGAACAAGTCTAGATAATTTCATAAAGTCACGAAAAATACTTTGAAAATATTGGGACACAAGAAGTCCAAATAAAATACTTGAAGCTCGTGGAAAAGAATTTAGAGCCTTCTAATAAAAAGATTTAGCTCTAGGAAAGTGAGAATAAATTCCAGAGAAAGCTGGAAAATTCTCAGAAGAACAGGGTCGTCGTCTAAACGTATTTTTAAAACCTTTGCAAACAAGAAACACTATGGTGCATCGGCATGAATGCAACACTCATAGAACTAGTTTATTTAATTTAGAAAATACAATCAATTCATTTCCTATACTAAGTTACCTGTCAAGAAAATAAATGTTGAGAAAATTTTAAATTATGAGGAAATCATTGCTTTACTTCTCTTTCTATTTGCATCCTAAAATCAGGGTGTGACAGATTCCTACCAAGGAGTCAGGGCCACTCAAAGCGACTACCCCTGATGACGTGGTGACCAAGGATGCAGAGCTGATGGAAGGCGACCAATCCAAGACCACCAAGATCGGGGCTGGACTGACTCCCAAATAGGAAGACGCGCTCGTCAGGTTCCTACAGGCTAACCGAGACATTTCTGCGTGGAAACCTGTGGATATGCCAGAGGTGCCAAGGAACCTGATCGAGCACAGCCTAAATGTCGATCCTAAAGTAACTATGAAAGAAGCAGTGGCTGCGGCGATTCGCGTCTGACAAGCGCAAGGCGATCAAGAAAGAGCTGGCAAAACTACTCACAGCAGGATTCATCAAGGAGGTCTTTCACCCAAACTGGTTGGCAAATCCAGTCTTGGTGAAGAAGAAGAAGAACAACAACGAATGACGGATGTGTGTCGACTGCTCCGACCTGAACAAGCATTGCCCCAAAGATCCCTTCGGGCTCCCATGGATCAACCAGGTTATCAATTCCACTGCTGATTGCGCTTTACTTTGTTTTCTTGATTGCTACTCAGGTTATCGTCAGATATCTCTGAAAGAGGAAGATCAAGTCAAGTCAGCATTCATCACTCCTTACGGAGCGTACGCCTACACCACGATGTCCTTCGGGTTGAAAAACGTCGGAGCGACTTATCAGCGCGCTATCCAGCTTTGCCTTGAGAAGCAACTGCACTGCAACGTGGAAGCATATGTGGATGACGTGGTCGTCAAGATCAGAAATTCCGATGATCTCATCGCTGACATGGAAGAAACTTTCGCATCCCTGCACAAGTGGAATTGGAAGCTTAATCCAACCAAGTGCGTCTTTGGAGTACCCTCTGGGAAACTACTCAGGTTCATCATCAGCCACCGAGGGATCGAGGCCAACCCAGAGAAGATTAATGCCATCACAGCCATGGAAGCTCTGAAGACGTTCAAATACATCCAGAAGCTTACTAGGTGCATGGCAGCGCTGCACCGATTCATCTCACGACTTGGAGAAAGAGGTTTGCCCTTCTTCAAGCTACTCAAAAAACAAGACAAGTTCCAGTGGACGGAGGAAGCAGCAGCAGCATTGGCGGATCACCAGCAGCATCTTCAAAAACCGCCGATATTGACTGCTCCACAAGATGATGACAAAGAGCTGCTACTCTACATTGCAGCCACAACTCATGTGGTGAGCACCGCGCTGGTCGTTGAAAGGCCTGAGGACCACCATGCATATCTTGTGCAGAGGCCGGTGTACTTTGTTAGCGAAGTACTCACGGAGTCCAAAGCCCAATACCCCACAGTGCAGAAACTACTCTATGCACTACTCATCACATCAAGGAAGTTGCGCCACTATTTCGACACGTTCACCATCTCAGTAGTCACGGAGTTTGGCCTGGCAGAGATCTTGCAAAACCCGGATGCCACCGAGCGAATTTCAAAGTGGGCAGTCGAGCTCGGAGCACTCAGCATCGAGTTCAAGTCCAAGAAAACTATCAAGTGACAAGTCTTGGCATACTTCATAGCTGAATGGAGGGAGAATCAAGTGGACATACCCGTCGGCAGACCAGAGCATTGGATCATGTATTTCGATGGCTCTCTCAAGCTTTAAGGCGCCGGCGCAGGAGTTCTATTCATCTCGCCCAAGGGCGACTAACTCAAGTACGTTCTGCAGATCTTCTGAAAGGTATCCAACAATGAAGCAGAGTACGAGGCATTGTTGCATGGACTATGACTTGCAATCTCTCTAGGAATCAAGCGACTAATGGTGTACGGCGACTCTTCTGTCGTCATCAACCATTGCAACAAAGACTGGGATCGCCAGAAGGAGAACATGGATGCTTATTGTGAGGAAGTACGCAAATTAGAGAACAAATTTGCAGGACTCGAGTACCACTGGGCAGTCCGTGATGATAATGTCGCGGCAGACGTATTATCCAAACTGGGATATACCCGCGCAGAAGTCCCAGCAGGAGTAACCCTGGGCATATTACCCGCTACCCATTACCCGAACCCGAAATACCCGGACCCGGACCTGGACCCGAAGTACCCGAACCCGCACTACCCGATATTTAGTTCGGATATTAGATCCTATTACCCGAATTTATATTGGGTAGTTCGGGTAACTGCGCCCGGTACCCGAACTACCCGTAATAGGATTTGTGCTTTTTTATCTTGTCAATTACTCAAATGTCAAGTACCTATGTCTTTTATGAATGTGTCGTGGTTTGCACTTGCATGTTGCATTTGCACAAGACGTCAAGACTTAAGTATCTAGTATATAGTATATGTTGAGTACCTATATCTTTGTGTTATTTTATTATTTGACTGTATCCTGACTCCTGTGATCTTATATATTTCGGGTAAATTGGGTATACCCAAACCCGAACCCGAAATTACGGGTACCCGAAATTTCGGGTAGCATTTTTTTTAGGCTGCAATCGGGTAATGATTTTCATTACCCGAAATTTCCAAAACCCGAACTACCCGACCCGAAATAATCGGGTAACCCGAACGCCCAGAGTTAAGCAGGAGTCATCATCCAAGAGCTCCGCAAGAGAACAATCGACTTCGAGAAGTCTACACCCACCAATGATCGTGACCCCGGATCAGATCGAGAGATCCTAGTCATCGAGGAAGACTAGCGCATTCCGTTCATCGAGTACATCAAGAACAAGGCTCTACCTCTGAACAAGACAGAAGCCGAGCAAGTCTTACGTCGATCGAAGAACTACCTAGTCATTGGTGGCCAGCTGTACCGGAGAGGACTCTACACCGACGTGGCTATGCAGTGTGTCCCAAGAGCAAGAGGCAAAGGTATACTACTTGAGATGCATGAAGGTGTGTGTGGGAATCATGTAGGATCACGCGCGATGGTTGGGAAGGCATTTAGAGTGGCTTTTTACTAGCCTACAGCTCTGAAAGATGCGGAGGAGATTGTCCGCAAGTGTCTCGGGTGCCAATTCTTTTCCAGACAGCAACATGTGCCCACACATAAGTTGATCGTTGTTCCTCCATCTTGGTCATTTGCTTGTTGGGGGCTTGACATGGTGGGCAAGTTAACAACTGCTCCGGGTAATTTCATGCATGTATTGGTCGCCATCGACAAGTTTACAAAGTGGATTGAGGTCAAACCAGTCACAGATATATCAGCGGCCAAGGCCAAGAGCTTCATTACTGATCTGATGGTCAGGTATGGTTGTCCTCATCGAATCATCACAGATTTGGGTTCTAATTTCAACAGCTACGAGTTCAAAGATCATTGTGTAAGGCACAACATTGAAGTCGTACATGCCTCAGTAGCTCATCCCAAGGCCAATGGACAAGTCGAAAGAGCCAATCGTCTGATGAAATGTCTGTTTGAATATGACAAGAAATATGGTGGGAAGTGGATTCAAGAGTTGCCGCATGTAGTCTGGGGGCTTCGTACTCAGCCGTGCAAGCCCAAGGGTCACTCGCCATATTTTTTGGTTTATGGATCTAAAGCTATACTCCTAGTTGATCTCATGTACACATCCTCGCAAGTGGAACAATATGATGAGGCAGTTGCTGATGATACAAGAAGACTGGAGATTGATCTGATCGAGGAGGAGCGTTGTGCAGCATTGTTGAATTCCACTCGGTATCTCAGGGAGTTCGGCGTTATCATGACAGAAATGTCCAGGAGAGGTCTTTCAACATTGGCGACTTGGTATTGCGACGAATTCAGAAGACCACATGTATGCACAAGCTTATGTCCCGCTGGGAAGGACCATTTATTGTTCATAAGGTGACAGTACCCGGGTCTTATCGACTGAAAACAGCGACGGAGAAGAAGAGAGAGATTCCTGGAACATTAAACACTTGCACAAGTTCTATGCTTAGAGTTGTCCTTTGGAGTTTATCAGCGTCTGTAAATACATTTGAGATTTATGGTTGAGTTTCTCAAGATTGAATAAAGTGGATTTCGTGTTCTCAGTATCTGATCTCTCATCGTTCAAAGAATGCTTTTGTTGTCTTATAAGACTACTCTAGCTAATTTTATTCTGAAGTTCCTTTTGATACTTGTTGATATAACAATATACATAAGTTATAATCCGAAGAGTCGCCTAAATGACTACTTTTCCAGGATCCCTGAGTACTTAGTTGTATCAACACTAAGACCAGGCTGAGCACCTGTAGAGACCAGCTAGCCTTAGAAAGCATTTACCCATGGGTATATTGAAATTTATTCCAAGATTGTTGATCTTTACTTACGAGTGCGTCACATCTTGAAGAGACAACATTATAAGTCTAGTTTCAATCTCTGAGTACTAATTCAAAGGTACTTTAGAGTTTTTACTCTAGAAAGAGTATCGATTTTTGGCACAGAACGCCACCATTGCACAAAGCATTTATAAATCACAGTGAACCTTGCATATTTACATAACAAATATGATTAACGTACGAGGGGTACTTTGACATTACACAAATGTTGCGATACAATTTGTCTGTTGTAGGATTACAAGTCATTGAAGCTTTAGCCCCTCTACGACTTTTGTTGCTATGAGCTTGAAGTGCTCCAAGTACTCTGCGAATTTTGTTTTCTCGCAGTCGTCAGCTCTACCCGTAGGGACTTCATCTATCTCTGCATCTGGGTAAAATGACTGAACAACTGCTAGCACAATATATGCTACATAACAGCAGGTCTTCTTCAGATAGGCCGCAAACTTGCCGGGAGCTTCTCAGATGCGCTCTATGAGTGGTTTGTTGGATACATCAGGAGTATCATGATCCATAGAGTTCACAAGAGCCGTAGCTGCTTAAACAAGTTTGGCATATTGGACCTTCAAGCAGGAGAATTCATCTCCGACTGCTTTGCCTTTCCCCAAGGCATCCTTGAGAGTGGCATCTGACTCCTGCAGCATCTTCATGACTTGCTCATACTCTATCATAAACTCGTTATGCGTCTCATAAAGAGAGGTATAATCATGTAAGAGCTTTTCTTTTTCTTCTGTGGCTCTATACATACCATTTTTCCACGAGTTGCATTCATCCTTGAGCTTCATGTACGCCGTCATGTGTTCTGCATAGAGGGACAATTTGAGTACAAACACCACAATAGCAAGTCTGTGGGATGGTGATTGATTTGGAAACTCACCAGCATTGGTCTGCGTAAGAGTTCGATTCGCCTTTCTTCTTCAGCTTTCCACTCTTCCAGGCGGGCGGCATGATTGTTCCGCTCTTGCTCTAGCTCTTGGCGAGTTGTTAGTTTTTCTGCCTGGACAGAATCAAACAGCAGGGATAATTTGGCTAGTTGCGCTTTGCTTTTGGCTAGCTCGACTTCCAATTTCTGGGCCTGCACTGATGCATCGGTCATCGCATACAAGGCTTTGGATTTTTCCTTTGAGCGAGCAGCCAAATCCTGCAGGTATTCAATGATTACACAATGGTATAAACTACCAATATGACAACTACATGGCAGAATTATTACCACTACATATTTGATTGAGCCCTGCGCAAGGTTGGCAATTCTCCTTAGCGACTCAACGAAGGTAGCAATGGCATCTGCTTCGAGTAAAGGATCTTCGAAGAGTTCTGCTGCTCCTGGCATAGCTATGCTTATTTCTGATATAGGAATTTCTTCAGCCATGGTTACCAGACTGGAAGTCGGGAGAAATTGTAACCCAATGGTCTTGGCAAGCGCTGGCTGGGTACTTGGCTGAGCTACTTGTTTTATGATTTCGTTATCCTTGTCTGTGAGCAATGGCAAGTCAGGTATGATATTCCTGGTAGTCTCAGATGGCTCTGACAGAACAGACAAAGTTTGGATTTTTTTCTGCGGCAGCTTTTTTTGGATCTGTCTCAACTTCGGGAGTCTGATTGCAGAGTGAGCTCTTTAGCGGCATCTGCGGTTTTTCCTTGTTCACCGAGTACTGATTGCATCAGTTCTGGTTGTGGTTCTTCTATTGACACCTTGCCTTTTTTCCTCGGCGGCAAAGGCACAGATTTCCTGCATATATAATATTCAATGTTTCAAATTACTACTCTAGTTGGATGATGAATTGAGTGCGACTACGATAATTACCTTTTGGACTACTTGTCTGGCATATGTGGTTCGCCAAATACCAGTGAGGACATAATATTCTCACTGGCACCTGACTCCGGATTTTGCTTTGGCCTCGCGGCTGATGAATCAACCACGGCCTCAGTGTTATGGGTTTCTTGAACTGGCGTTGTGCTGGGGGCTCCGACTTCAAGTGTTGTGTCCTTCAAAGGGCTCGGGGGCTTCGAGCATACCTCAGGCTGAGTCAGCAGGCCCTCATCATCGCCAAACCTATGAATTACAGGGAAATATTTTGAAGAATTGAGTAGTAATTTGAACGACTCTCAAAATTTGACTGGTGTACTTACCTGGGGTTGTCATTGATGGTTGAGCTGGTGGAGGCTGTTTTGCGGCAATGATCTTCTTCTTACGCGCAGCTCTTCTTTTCCATGCTTCCGCAGGAAAGGCTAGTTCTTTACCTCTATTCACTGGATCAGCACTGGATGCTCCTTGATCACCATCTTTCTCATGCCGCACCACCCTGAAGCCTTCAAAGTCAATTGAGTGGAGCGATGATTCTGACTCTTCCGAGCCTTGCATTGGAGGTTTCCTCAGGTGTAACTGGAGAGAGAATTTGGGATCTGCACCCTCTGGGATCTGACCAGGCACGATTGGCCATGAGTAGTACAGATCAACATCCTCCTGCATAACAGATACTCCTACTGTCAGAGTAGTAATTTCACAAGTACAATGGTATGTGACTAAGTACAAGAGTACTATACTTACTTGTTTTGACAGATTTTTGGCATCAAATAGTTTGGAGAGCTGCGGCGCAGCATATACCTTGGGCATCAGCATTTGCACTCTCTCCATAATTTGTTCCTCACTCAGTTCATCACGACTCATTCTGGAGGGATCTTCTTGTCCTTGGTACTCGAAGCCCCAGCGATCTTTCTGCGCAAGTGGTTGTACTCGGTGCTTAATCCATGCACAGACCACAGAGGCTCCGATGACACCTTTTTCTTTCAATTTTGCAATGCGGGCGAGTAGCTCTGAGAGGTGCAGACTCTCTGCGATGGTGGGTAGACTTTTCCATTCAGGGAAGTCTACTAGAGCAACTCCAGTCCATTCAGGCAGCTTGGGCTCATAATCTCCGACATACCACCATTGCTCTTTCCATCCAGAGTTGCTACTAAACATGTCATACTCAAGATAGATTTCTTTGACGTCTTAACGCAATTGGAAGCCGGCTCCGCCAACAGGGCATGTGGCATCTTTCTTGGGTTGAGGCTTGACATGAAAGAGCCTCCTGAAAAGCTGGAAATGTGGCCTAATGCCCAGGAATGCTTCACAGGTAAACACATAAATGGAAATCTGCAGTATCCCATTGAGTGTTAGATTCGGCAGTTCCAATTCGTAGTAGCACAGTAACCCTCGGAGGAAATCACAAGTCGGCAGGCCCAATCCCATTTGGATGAAATGACTAAACATCTAGGTCTTATCCACGGGGACCATTGGCACCTTCTCCTTTGGATCTGGAGTCTCCCATAACAAAACCTGCTGCTCCTTGAGGAAACCATCTTCAACCAACTTGAGGAGATGCTCTTGGGTTACCTTTGAGGCTTTCATGTACATGTTTGGCAACGGATGGGATCTTTTCTGCAATCTGCCCCTCTTTGGTGATGGCAGTTTCACTTCCTTGCCGCGAGATCTACCGCCGCTGGACTTCTTCTCTTTCTTGGACGTCATCCTTGAGATTACCAGTGACTTCACCCGCATTCACTTGGGGGCTCGAGCAAGATTGAACTGGAAATATAGGCGGATTGGATCTGGCGGCGACGATTATTTCAAAAACAAAGGAATGGCTGGCGGCTAGGGTTTGTTTCGCTTTGGTGGAATGGCTAAATGATAGGTGGGCTCCGGTGAGTTTTATGAGCGCAGGCGCGCCGTTTGGTTTTTCAAGACCAAGTTCAAGGCTCGGGGGCTGCAGTGTAGTAAAGGAATCGAGATTTTATTTTTTTGAATAATAAAGATTTAATCAAGACCCTCGGCTCGATTCTATGATTCAAACCAAGGCTCGGGGGCTATTGATATCAAGTGCAATTTTGTCAAAATTGCACGTTTCAAGATGAAGATTCAAGATTATGTAGACCCTCAACCTGATTCTTCGATTCAACATAAGGCTCGGGGGCTACTCCATATGGACTGCGACTTTCGCCGCACCCCATATTGAAGATTGAAAACAACAAGTGCATCAAGATTAACAGCGCATAAGCTACTCACAGCCTCGCGACAACCAAGGACTTTCCAAGATTGAGCAAGTACTCGAGGTACTCAAAAAAGTACTCGATAGACTTGGCAAGTACTCGGTTGATGACAAGACTCGACGATGAAACGCTTGGAGGCTTTTTGGAGGTACGACCATGGGCCCACAGGGACGCATGGATAATCCTTGAAGGAGGTCGTACCAAGCGTGAAGACTACGAGTAGAGTACTGCAAGGACTCTCCTCGTTAAGGAAACTAGTCGTGTTATATGTAAACTACTCGGACTGACTTGTAAAGCACTCCATGAGTTGTATTAGGTTAGGATTCTACTCGGAACCGACCTCGTAACCTTGCCCTCCGTGTATATAAGGCTGGGCAGAGACCCCATCAAAAGACGACGACACTACGCAATACAAACCACCAAACAGGACGTAGGGTATTACGCTATCTTGGTGACCCGAACCTGTCTAAAACCCTGTGTCTTATAGCCTTTGCGTTCCTGATCTCGACGAAACCCCACCTGAACTCTGCTACCTCGGAGTATCCCTCGGTATGATCGACGGTAGAACACCGACATCCCCCGCTCATCGAAATATCGGGAACGAAACTCCTAACGGGTTCATATCAATTTTCTGTGTGTTTCTAAAATAACGACAAGAAAATCTATCACAATTAGGAACATTCCTCAGCAGCAACGATGATAAGACCCCAAGTGTTATCCATGCCGACTCTTATTTTCCAACTGATACTGATGAGACAACACACATATTGACCTGAGCGTTTAGCGGGCCGGGCTGAGCTCGGTCCGGACTGAAAAAAATCACGATTATTTTTGCGTCAAAAAATTCCACCCATGATCGCCCCAAGGGCAGCAGCGGGCTCATTTTTTCGTGTCGAGCCATGGTTGGGCCTCAGGCTCATTTTCAGCGTAAAAAAAGTTAAAATAATAATTTGGGCTGGGCTCGGTTTGAGAACTTTTTTAGGCTTTATTTCTCTGCCTAAGCCTGCTCCATAGAGAGTTATGGGAGGGCCAAAACCGGGGTCGGGCGGTCGGACCGGGCGGGCAAAAAATGGTAGTCTACGCAAATACTTTTCCTATGTATGTAATTTGAATGCCGGCTTGTTTCAGAAATAACATCCTTTTATATATTCGAAAACAATTGATTTTAATGAGATCTACTTTCTGGTTAAATTTTCCGTGTGTCTGAATAATTGACCAAATTTTTTCATAAGAGAGCCGATAGGAGTAAAACTCTAATTTCATCGCTAGTGGAATATGGGTGGTACGGAAGTAATGGAAGAGTTCGTGGATTGGAGGCCTGGAAACTACTTGTGCATGAATTACACACGAAAAACGTGTTACTTACTAAACTCGTGGCTTATGTAACCAAATTAAGCCAAGAGAGAAATGAAATAAATCGAAGAGGCTCATGCACAGAAATAAGCCCAAGTGGCCAGGCCCAAGCAAAACTACCACTTGAGCACACTTTTCACCACTAGTTAGGACCACTTAGAAAAGTACGTAATTTTGTAAGTTTTTCTATCCTAATGACTAGAATAAGCCTTTGGCACGTACTATACGTACGCGCAGACAAAGCCGGCAGAGAGGCCATGCAAGGGGGTATATGAAAATGATGGCATCTGCAGCACCGAGGAGCTAGTGGGCCGCATATGCAGATCAGCAGATGCATGTCTTGTTGGTTTGTTCGCGCGCGAGAGTTGTTGGCTTGGCGCCCATCCAGCTCGTCGTCCAGGCGAAGCTCCGGCGCTTTTTGGAGTCTTCTGCTCCCCCTTCCCGCGCTCCAGCAAGCACGGGACTCCCATCCGCACTGCATCACGGGCGCTGTAAACTGTTGCTGTACATTGCCTTCATTCATCCTGCCCGGCTGCTTCTAAAATGCGAGAGTTGTCACAACAAAGTCTTATCCTGTACCCAATACGATTTTTTTGGCACTCCTGCCTGCAATTTCCATGCAATAGAAAATACAAGGGGAGCAGGAAGAACTCCATTTTTTATATAATAATGTTTGGTGGCAGTTCATGATGACAGAGGGGTATGGATGGCTTCGGATGGCTTCTAGTTCTATTACTGAGATCACAAGCTTTAAACTGAGTGTTTAGACGTGTGAAAGCTTTTTATGAAAATGTCACATCGAAAGAAATTATGGATCTAGCCAGAAAATCACGTGACAAATCCAATGACTGGTAATTTTAGAGACTAATTAATCAATATTTAGTGAATAGTTAGTAGTTACGGTAGCATTTTTCTACAAATTATGGATTAAACAAGCTCATTAGATTCGTCTCGCGACATACATTCCCTTAATTTAATGGATTAATTTTTTCCTCCGCGTTAAAATTATCTTGATGTGGCATTTTCGTACAAAGGCCGTGTTTAGATCCCATTTCTATTTTTATACACGCTTCCATAAACAGTATTTTTTGTACTTTTCAGCCCTTTTCCTCTGTCTAAACACACCCAAAGTTTGAAGGGACTAAACATGGCCTGATGTCTCGGTCTTCCCCTTGGGCGAACTTGACTTGGATTTATGCTAGGTACTAACATCCAAGTCATTCAATGGCCAGATGAGAGACTTGATCTCTGGGTCGGATTGATGAAGTGCCTGGCATCGGAAAGTCTGAATGAGATGCAACCAATGATGCACACCCCAATTCCTTTCAGAAACTGGGCTTACAAAACCGTGAACCATGGATGGTATGTATGGTACAGAGAAGAACTAGACAAGAGAAGAACAAAAAAACACACAATCATCAACAACAACGATCATTTCTCTCTCGCCTTCACAACCAATATCCCCTTCACTGATGCGCCGCCGCCGCGGAGAATGACGTCGACGAGGAGGAGGAAGCCGCCGCCACCGCCGCCGCGGCCAGGGCAGGTACCCTCTCGATGGCCTGGAGCGCGTCCTTCATGGACGGTCTCTTCCCGGGCGCCATGGCGCAGCACGCGGCGGCGAGACGCAGGCAGCTCGCCACCGCCTCCTCCCTCCCTTCCACCTCGCCGCGCAGCGCCGGGTCCACCAGCCGGAGGAGCGCCTTCTCGTCCGGCGCCGCCGCCGCGCACTGGCACAGCTCCACCCCCGTCAGCGCGCGCCCGGCCACCAGCTCCAGCAGCAGCACGCCGAACGAGTACACGTCCCACTTGGCGCTCGCCTTTGTCGCGCTCCTCGCCGCTTCCGGCGCCCGGTAGTGCGCCGCCGTGTCCTCTCCGGCGCCGGCGAGCGGGCTCGCCGGCGGGTGGCTCGGCGGTGGCGACAGGTCCGGGAGGCTCTTCGCGGAGCGCTTGCTGATCCCGAACGGCCGGCCCGACGGCGGCGGCGGCGGCCTGTGCCGGCCGCCGCCGCGGAGCAGCAGGCGGTCGACGCCGAGGTCGGCGAGCAGCGGCTCCATGTCGGCGTCGAGCAGCACGTTGCTGGGCTTCACGTTGCCGTGCACCCACTTCTTGTCGTGCAGGTACACGAGCCCCCCCGCCACGCCGCGCGCGATCCGCAGCCGCGCGCCCCACCCGAGGCTCATCGGCGACGAACCTGGCTTCCCTGCACAATATATAATGTGCATTAATTACCAACTTGTCTTCTGCACAAAAACTTGGATGCCGTCTAGTAGCTAGCATTGGAGAAGATGATATCATCAGTGGGCAGTGGCGTACTCTTGACGGAGAGGTTGGCGAGGCTGCCGTTGTCGGCGAAGTCGTGGATGATGAGCATCTCGTCGGGTCCCCAGTAGAACCCGCGCAGCCGGAGGATGTTGCGGTGCCGGAGCCTCGCCACGGCGCGCATACGCGATTCCAGCTCGCCGACACGCCGCACGCCGGCGTCGTCGCTGCCGATCCGCCGCACCGCCAGCGAGGCGCCGCCGGCCAGCACGGCCTTGTACACGATGCTGCCGCCGGCCGCGCCCAGGATGTACGCCGACGCCTTCAGCAGCGTCTCCAGCTCCAGCTCCTCGCCGCCGTCCACCGTCACAAGCACCGCGCCCTTCTTCGCAGCTTCTTCCACTCCTCCTCCGGCCGCCGCCGCCTTGCTGCTCGTCTTCTTCTTATCCGTTGTGACGCCTTCCTTGGCGGCGAAGGAGGCCGACGTGTCCGTGACCTCCATCTCCGTGTCGTCGCTGTCGTCGCCGCCGGCGGCCTTCTTGCGGAGGCAGCAGGACAGGCTCCGGCCGACGGCGGCGTCCGGCGAGTCCTCCGGCTCCGGCTTCTTGAACACGGCGGCGCCCATCCTCTGCCTCGCCGCCTCCCGACTCTGACGCTGCTGCCGCCTCTTCCTCACATGGTACACGTAGAGCACCACCACAAAGAGGACGGCGACGCCGGCCACGTCGCCGGCGGCGATGGCTGCGATGGTGGCGAGCCGCATCTTGCCGCGCTGCTGCTCGCCCGACGCCGCCGATGCTCCGGTGTCATCGCAGGGGAGCGCCGCCGCCACCTCGGCGGGGTCCCTGGGGATCGCCGCGATGGCCGGCGGCGACTTGGCCGTGCCGTTGGGAGGCTCCACGGCGGCGGAGGAGGAGGCGCAGAGGGTGTCGAGCGGCTTCCCGCAGAGCCCGGCGTTGCCCTCGAACGCGGCGGGCCTCTGCTTCGAGAACGGCGCCGCCGCCGGGATGGCGCCGGTGAGGTTGTTGTAGGAGAGGTCGACGGTGACGTTGGCCGGCAGGCTCGTCGCCATCTCCGGCGGGATTTCGCCGGCGATGCGGTTGGAGGACAGATTCACGTACCGGAGCGCTGCGCCGGCGAGGTCCGGCGGGAGCGTGCCGTTGAGGAGGTTGGCGCTGGCGTCGAGGATCTGGAGCGCGGGGAAGGACCACCGACCGGGGAGCGGGCCGGAGAAGAAGTTGCCGGCGAGGGAGACGGCGGTGAGGTTTGGGAGCAGGGTGAGGTTCCGCGGGACGGCGCCAGAGAGCGCGTTGCCGGCGAGGTTGAGCGCGCGGAGGCTGCGGAGCTGGCCGACCTCCTCTGGGAGGCCGCCGGTGAGGCCGTTGCCGGCGAGGGAGAGGACGCGGAGCTCCGGGGCGCGGAGGAGCTCCGGCGGGATGCTGCCGTTGAGCGCGTTCCCGGAGAGGTCGAGGTGGCGGAGGTGCTCGATCAGGCCCAGCTCCTTGGCGATCGGGCCCACCAGCTGCGCATTCGGGAGGACCACGCTGACCACGCGCGAGTCCGGCTCCGCCGAGCACACCACGCCGTTCCACGCGCACGGCGTCGCGTCGGAGTAGCCCCAGCCGGAGAGGGAGCCCAGAGGGTCGGCGGCGAGCGAGAGCTTGAAGGAGAGGAGGAGGACGCCGTCCTGGTTAAGCGCAGAGGCGAGGCATAGGAGTTGTAGCAGCAATGCTAGCTGTAGCAGCGGCGGCGAGGTGAGCCGCCGGAGAAGAAGGCGAGGTGCTCTATTGCCGGCCATGGCGGTGGAGTCGACTGCTGAGGAGGAGGTGTGCTGATGCCGTGGCATGCAGCATACATGGAGGTTAAGAAGAGGGGCTTGGGAATGGCAATGGCGATGGTGGTGTTGGTTTTGCTTGGATTGGTTGAGAAGGTGGTTCACCAAAACGGAGGCAAAGCGGGGGAAGAAGACTTGGGGGGAGTGGAGTGGAGTGGAGACTAGCGAGAAATGGAGCAGAGGAGAGGGAAGGAGAAGAATGGAGAGACCTCGCCCTGCCTTCGAGCAGTTCGAGGTGTAGACGTGTAGTATCATCAAAAGGGGCTAAGGCTGTGTTTAGTTCGTGAAAAGATTTCGTGAAAAGATTTCGGGTTTTGATTTTATCAATTTAGAAGTAGTAAATATAGACGAAAAAGGTGGAAAGTTATATGGATAGGTTGGAAATCTCGAAACGAATCTAACGATGGTAATTAGAGGGTAATTAATCCATAATTAGCGGATGATTACTGTAGCACTACTGTTGCAAATCATGGATTAAGTAGGCTCATTAGATTCGTCTCGCGATTTCCAGTCTATCTATGTAACTTTTCACCTTTTTTGGCTACATTTAATACTCATGCATCTAAGATTCTCATTTGATGTGATGGGTGAAAAGATTTCGGGTGGGAACTAAACATGGCCCAAAGGGAATGGGGTGAGAGGGATATATCATACGCGACTCGACTATAGAGTACTCGTGGTGGCGATGGAGTAGAGGGGGATCTCGCCATGGATACGGTGGCCATGCGCAAGGGCCAAGCAGAAAGAGAGCAGGTTGGTACGGATACAGCACGCTTGGGTGCTTTTGTTTCGTTTTGTCAGCTTTTGGACCCCTCATGCATGATATGGACGCATTGGTAGTAGAAAGGCAGAAAGCTCACTCTGTTGTTTACCAAAAAAAAAAGGGTCACTCTGCTGTCTGCTCTGCTCCACCTTTGGTCCTTGGCAGTTGCAAGGCCTGTGTCTTTCCAGGAGAATAGAAATAAAAAAGCAAAAAACTTATGTATGTGTAAAGCGAATATACATTCACAAAAGCAGTACATCAAACTTATCTGTCTCACAGAGTCACAGGAGTTTTGTCTAGCTCTCTGATGATGTGTACCAACTACTGAACTACCACCATGTTTTGGTTGCTCTTATTTCAAATATAGTAAGTCGCAGAAGCATTACCGTCCATCAAACTTCCTTATTGTCTCTGACTATTATTGGACTAAAAATAGCACAAATTGACACCAAATGCTAGTATATTAGATTTTATTTAGCACCTGCATAATATGAGAAAATTTAGAATGATTGAGAATAATGAGAGCCGTCCACCTCGAAAGATCTAACGGTGAAAACAAAGTAAATATCTCGAAGTACCTAAAGAGAAGTACAAATGACACATTGGTGCATCCAAGTACAAAATTAGTAGGACCAGCAATTTATTTAAATACTCTTACTATTATTAAAATTAAATTTTGCATTATTTTTGCCAAAATAAAAGGTACCATGAGTACAGTTACAAGGATTATAAAACAGCTCTCATAATATATAATAACTTTTTTTGAGGGAATTTAGGTTGTCAAGCCCAGATACATATGCATTGCATTGAGCACAAGGGTATTGAGCCTTGAACGTGCATCTTGGATCAGAAGCATTATGGTTTAAATTAAATATTAAAAAGATCCAATACTGATAAAGAAAATTCAAATGTAGTAGATGAAAGAGACACCTAGGCATCATGAAGCAATATGGTGCCCGAAAAATGTAGCAATAGCAAGTATGCTCCAGAGCCATGTACGTGTATCTTCTCATGATATGTAATAATAACACATTACACAGTTTTGGACTAACATCCAGAGGTAACTTTTGCTGTAAGCTTTAATATGCAAAGTACGTTTGACACCACATATGTTACACAGTGATGATGCTTGGATAGTTGGATTCAGAACTCTGGATAAAAATCTTAATAACATGACTCATGGATCGGCTATTTAACAGGTACGTGAGCGTGATTGCACTGATTGCCCTAGATTGTCTCTCCGGATTTGTACAGACGACGATAAACAAAACAAAAAAAAAACATATTCATTCAGATCCTACTTGGATCTACGACTACGAGGCTGGATACAATTAACTTGTCGAGCAGCGTGTATACCAGTGATGATTAGAGTTTTGGAAAGAGAAAGGTTTTTTTTTTGTGTGTTTTTGCTTCTACTTTGAAGTACAATTGTGATTTTGCTCTCGTTTTTTTAACTTTATGATTTTGTTCTCCATTATTCACAGGTCAATGCAATTTTGCCCTTGGTCTTTGCACATTTACCCCTATTTTGACCATTGACTAGGGGTAAAATCGTATTGAATTACGAATAGTGGAAGGCAAAATCACAAAGTTGAAAAAACGAGGACAAAATCACAATTACACTTCAAAGTAGGAAAAAGAACACAAAATTTTCTATTTCCTTTGCAGTCAAAATTTTCAAGCCTCTTGGATTCTTTTTTTTTCCGTAAGTATCATTTATAAAAATTAGCTTTCCTTTTGTAGAGAACTAACTTTGGTTCAGCCACATAGAGAGAGAGAGAGAGTACTATAAAATAAAACACATTAGAAGTTGTTTTTGGTCATACGTTCTGTTTTCTTGCACACTGCAATTGCATATCTTTGACCCATCTATTCGCATGATGTGCCTTGACTGCATAAGTGTGCTACGCGAGAGAACAACGAACGGTAGATAGATGGGTTCCCTAAATATTGTAGCCGGCCGGCGTGGCAGAGAGTGGAGCAGGCGAGCAGCGGCGGCACATGCATGTGAGAGGTACCAGCGAGTGTGGAGTTGGCCTGTGCTCTTTGTTTTGGCGCGGATAGAATACACGGGCCTCACAGCTAGCGCATCAGACATGCAGGAGCACGACTAGCTTTTGTCGAAGCGCACAAAGATTTTTATTATTGCATCGACGCGAGCCAGCGTGCAGGGCCCTTGGAACAAAGGTACCTACTGCGACGACCGCGTTATGCTGGATACTACAAGGATTTTTATGTGCATAGGATTTTTACGTGCATAGGTAGGTTGAGCTGTTTAAAAGCGAGACTATCGGTCGAAGTATGTTATGTAGCGTCAAGGTTTAGCTCTAAAAGGTACCTTTAAAAAAAGAAAAAGGATGAGGGAATTTTGCACTTCTTTCTTCTCTTGGCGTAGTAGGACTTTAAAAACAATCATCTTTTAAATAAAATTTTATGAATTATCATATGTTTAGTGTATAAAAAATTGCATCAATAGATTCATATCCGGTAGATCTTTAACATGAAATTGATTTTGCACCAATCAGTAACATATTAATTTTGAATACTTTTTCACATAATGATATTGTAACCGAATATCTAGGAATTGTTCTTTATGTTTACTTTATAACATAACAAAATGTGAATATTTACTTTATAATGGGGCATAAAACTTCAAAACGATTCTACATACTCTCAAACATTAGGTTGTGTAGCAACGTATGTATATCATTTTTTTCTTCAAGCTAATAACATATATAAATGATACAATACATAGTCTAATTTTTTTTATCTTAATAAGTACTACCTCCGTTCCAAATTATATGTTGTTTTGACTTTTTAGGTTTCAAATTAAACGCTATATCTAGATTCATAGTAAAATCTATAAACTTAGAAAAGCTAAAACGACCTATAATTTGAAACGGAGGAAGTAATAACAATGTAGAGAATTTATTTTCAAGATAGTTCTTTCGTGTCCTAACTAATATATATATAAATTTCCCAACAGCTAGGCGTTACACGTTCTTCTAGTTTTTGCTGCCTGTGTTGACAAGCATCAAATAAGCTGCTACAACGTTGTCGTTACGGATAATATAACGTCACTAAAATGCGGCATGGTTGATAGAACGCTAGCTAGCTGTGCCTCACACGAATTTAGTTACAGAGGATCCCTACGGCTTGGGAAGGGATCGGCAGTCACGACTCACGAGAGAGGAGGAACACAGAAGAGAGAAGCGGCAGACGCTACAGCTGCAGGAATCTTTCTCTGGGTCTGGAGGAAGTAGGCACCTAACATGTGTGTGCACGGCCAAATGACCCTTTTTTATGCTGCCGCCAAGCAGACAAATGTCTTCTAGTCAGGCTTATCAGTTGATAATTAGTCGCTCTCAACGGTATACCGTCCATAACTCCACATTTCCCTGCGTTGACGACGGGAGCAGGATACATCCATTTTATCAACAACTGGAGTCATCTTGAGATAAACGTCTCATTCACCATTTATTTTCCTTCACATCAAAGAACAAGAGGATCAATAAAAGAATGTCTTACCGTCAGTTGTTTTCCCGTCGTGGACCATGCATATAATCGAATTTGAGTTGTATAGTGGTGCTGAATATGTGCCCCTCCTACAAGAGGAAAATGGTTGATTGTAGTTTTACAGGAACCCTTAAATATTACAGAAATAATTAAATGATCATTCTCTTTAGATATTTTGGCACAACAGAATCATGTTGTAGTGTCACATGCATTGGCGTAGTAGGAGGGGTCCATATCATCGACCAAAAGTGTTATATGATGGAAATATTTGTCCAGATAGATTATTTTTAGAATATTATTTTAAAAAGGTTTAAAATTAAAACAAACATATTCAATGGAAAGTAGGGTATGTGTATGGAGGTGCAAGTCAGGTATAGAGGGTGGCCATGTTTGTTTAAGTAGCAAATTCGTTATAGTATAAGAGCTACTTACAAGTTCTGAAAAAAATCATATAGGTTTGTGGTTGAAGGATGTTTTCTGTGTCCATACAAATTTGATCCCATATTCAGCGGGAAGTATTTTTCACAGCATGCTAGGTTTTTATGAATGAGATCCACCACTCGTTAGTCGTCCATTATTTTAACTTGCTGACAAATTATTTGACTTCGTTCTGTCCAAATGTTCTATCGACATGAATGGTTGTCATTAACCTGCGCACATAGGTTAAGCTAGCTGCGATAAAGCTAAGGCTACCTATATTGCAGCACATCTCCTTCGCATTCGACAGCTGAAGCTCAAGAACCTTCATTTCTTCCCGGCACAAGACATCTGCAGCTTCACTTCCTTGTGCTTCTCCTGCCATTATGAGGATTCTCTTGACCGAGCAGTGAGACTAAGATCATTGACACGTTTGAGAAAGAACGCAACATTCATGCCCAGCAGCTCAAATGACTCCAGCGTCTTCTTACAAACCAGGAAGTCATCGCGGGAAGATGTTTGAGCTTCGCAGACCCTGATACCCTCGGTGATGCTGATTGTCTCCAGATCAACAGCCAAGGGCTTAATAGGATTGATAAAATACTCATACCAACGAGTTACAACTTATTTTTCGGAAACTCATCTTGAAAGAACTCCGGGGTTAAACATGTTTGGCCCGGAGTAATTTAGGTATGGGTGACCGACCGAGAAGTCCATCCGGGTACGCACGAGTAAGGACAAAGTTGAAAGGACCAACACTAGGCCTAGAGGGGGGTGAATAGGCCCTGTTAAAAATCCTGAAAATTCTTCACGAAAATGTCAGATGGTCGGATGATCCGACGCAGTCTCGGATCTTCCGAACCCCGGAAGATCCGACACTGTGTAGGATCCTCCGACACAGAGAGATAACTAAATTCGAGATTCAAATTCTAACAAGCTATTTAAGATTCCCTTTGAATACAAAGCTGCTAGATAAAGTAAACAAGTACCTAAATATGATCTCTAAGGTCTAACAACACCAAGCACATAGACCGGGCACAAATAAGGTGATGAACAATATGAACAATAGTAAGAACAAAGAGACACAAGATTCGTTCCCAGGTTCACTCCACAAAGGAGCTACGTCCCCGTTGAGGGGTTCACAAAGAACCGGGTTGTCACTAACCCCTTGCCTCCCTCAATCAACCACAAAGAAAGATTGAGTCACTTACTATTGCTCTCACAAAGAGAGGCGTAATACAAACTTTTCGGTGCTCAAACCACAAAGGAATGGAAGCTACCGGCGACGCCTAACCGTCTAGGAGCAAGGCTCCACGAGTAACAAACGTGGATCGACGAATCAAGCTTCCTTGAAGTGCTTATTGAGATGAACAATAGAAAGCTCACAAGTGCTCAAAGATCACACACTCAATCTTCCTCTCTCACTCACACCCTAGGTGAATCAATGCAAGAATCAAGCTTTGGGTGGATGAAGAGGAGTGCAATGAATGCTTTTGGAGTGTGTTTGGTCGTGAAGGCAGCAAACATTGAATGAGGGGGGGGGGTGAGGGGGTATAAATACCCAACCCCCCAAAACTAGCCGTTATGTGTTCTGTGAAGGGGTACCGGATCTTCCGACGTAGCGTCGGATCTTCCGAGATTTGAATTTCATAAGGCTGAAACACAGAAATATGGCTAAGTTTGGGAAGTTCTGCACAAGGGCCGGATGATCCGGTGGAAGTTCCGATGTAAGTTCCGACGCAAGGTTAGGATCATCCGATGGAAAAATATTAGAGACAGAGCCGCCTGAAACTTTTTGTCGGATCTTCCGGTGGAAGTTCCGACACCTGAGGGAGAGACGCAGAAACTTGAAATCTGTCTAAGTGTTGGAAGTTCCGGAGCAAGGGTCGGATCTTCCGACGGAAATTTAATTTGAGACAGAGCCGTCCGGAACTTTGGGTCGGATCTTCCGGCCTAAGTTCCGACGCCTGACAAGAAGTCACAAAATCTGTCTAAGTGTTGAAAGATCCGGTGCAAGGGTCGGATCTTCCGACAGAAAATTAAATCGAGACAGAGCCGCCCGGAACTTTGCGTCGGATCTTTCGGCTTAAGTTCCGACGCAAAGTGAACTTTGTGTATGGAAGATTTTTGTGTGTTTGTGTCTCTCGTGTGTACATGTCATCTCAAGTATAAGCACTTTAACAACCTAAACTCATCAAGCACATCCCCCTTAATAGTACGGTGATCCTATACTCAAATTCAAACTATAAATAGATTTAAATCGTCTGTTAGAATCCATCACCATACGAATAAGAATTGGGGACCTTCCTTTCACCTTTCTTTTCTTTTCTTTTGACTTTATTCCTGCACAACTCATGCAAAGCATCATATCCAAATTTACATTGTCATTAATTACCAAAACTAGATTAAGTGCCTAGATATACTTTCAAAAGTACGTAGAAAAGACGTGTGTTGATCTGTAAAGAAATTCTAGAGGTCCTAAAGAGCTGTCAGGTGTAAGCGGGCCCGGCCTAGGGGAGGCGGGGTGTTACAATTGGTATCAGAGCCGACTCTCACGATTTTACGAGTGCATGGAGTCACAGTTGCGCAGGCATAGTGCGCATGGCTGGTGTGGGCCCAGAGTGGTCACACAGCATGGCACATGCGCTGGCACTAGGAACATGGACATGGCCGGAGGGGACGTTCCTGGCCTGAGGTTGACCGACGAGTACGTTGGTCTCCTAAGGGGGTGAGATTGTGACAGCCCAGGGCTTAATAGAATTGATAGAATACTCATATCAACAAGTTGCAACTTTTTTTCGAAAACTCATCTCGAAAGAACTACAGGGTTAAAAGTGCTTGGCTTGGAGTAATTTAGGGATGGGTATCCCGGGTGCACACGAGTGAGGAAAAAGTGTGCATCAAATACGTGTGTTGATCTGTGAGAAAATGTAGTGGTCCTAAAAAGCGGTCTGGTGTAAGCGGGCCCGACCTCGGGGAGGCGAGACGTTAGAATCACTCCCACAACAAGAGTGAGATGCAAGTGTGTAAGGAAAATGGCCCTAGGCCATGTTTATGATTTTGGTGATTAATGCCAATATAGTCATTGGGACTAACATGTTTGTCAAGATATATATTTGAAGGTATTTTTAGGTTCCAAGTGACGGTATTTAAGCCATCCAAACTATACTCAAGTGATGGTATGTTCTATTCGACACAAGATCCCGCAAGATGATCAAAAGAATCCTGCTCGGAGGAGCACCGACGCAATTGTGGGTAAGCACTGGACTAATTCGTACTTAGCATCGGATCAGTCGGTGGTCAGCATAGTCAAGCCAGCAGGGCCAGGGAAGAATGGAGCACCGGATGGTACGGTGGTCCAAGACATGGACCAGCGGACAAATCGGTAGTCAGCGCGGGAAGTTGACAAGGTCAAGTTTGAATGGAGCACAGGATGATACGGTGGTCCAAGCCAAGGAGCACCGTATAAGTCGGTGGTGTCGGCTCGGCTCGAGATCGGCTCAGATTCGGCTCTGGAAGAAATATGCATAGCACAGGATGATCTGGTGCTACATGTGATAGAGCAGCGGATGGGTCGGTGGTCAGTTTGAGGCAACAGTCAGTGCAACGGCTAGTTGTCCAAGATGGTCCGGTGTATACGTCGGTGGTCACCGGATGGGTCGGTGGTACGCAGAAAAACAGCCCGTTAGAGCAACGGCTAGTTTCAAGTGTTGGAGCTATATATACCCCCTTGGCCGGCCATTTGGAGTGTGCTTGAGCATTGAGAAGTTGTTGGAAGTGGTTCTACTCATTTGCAAGTGCCCATTCCACCAAAGTGCTAAATAGAAGATCTAGGTGATTAGCATAAAGCTTAGTGCTTGATTAAGTGCTAGTTAGACCTTTTAGCGCATTGCTTTAGGTGTTAGCCTAGAGTTTAGGCGAGGTTTCCATACCTCTTTATATCGGTGCTTGCGCGCACCAAGAGTTGTAAGCATCGGGGCTTGTAAGTCTTGCGAGACCCTCTAACCATGTTTGTGGAGTGACCGCCGTTACTTTGTACTAGGGAGGTGAGACCCTAGGCATTTGCTGAAGCTCAACCAAGTGGAGGCGACGAGAGCATCTGGGAGAGGCCAAGCGGAGACCCACTCGTGAGTGGGGAAGTCCCGTAGGCTATCCTACGGAGTGACTCGACCGGGGAGTACATGCCCTTGCACGGGCATGCCCTTTGAGGGTGTGGGGACCCCTTACCGGGACGTCCCTTGATTACCTGTATCAGGTCCTGGATCGGTCGCTGATACGGATCTTATCACAGATTAGTATCAGGAGCAGTAAATAACGTATAACTCAAATATTTATTCACCGTTTTAAACTAGCAGAGAGCGGCGGGCACTCGTTTCTCCAGTGGAGTGAGTTGCAGCACCTCGTCGCCCTGGAGATCCTAAACCTGTGTGACAAGGAAGGCAAGAGTGAGTATTCAGAATTGAATACCCAGCAAATCCCACAAATTCAATTATATAATATATTAAATAAATGTAAAGGTTGGGCGTGGAGGGGCATTTCCTCCCTGCCAGTCCCGGTATCAAGCCCAGAACCCAGCCATCGGTGCTCCTGCCGTCCGGGTTTCCCATGCAATGAAGTAAATCTAATCAGTGGGGGCTTTGACCAAATCGGCTCTATGCCGAGAGCTGCGGCTATCCAGATAGATTTTAACTCTGCAGAGGTTGTACTTATCTACCACGCATTCGGTCTGTTCGCACCTCCGCGAAAGGCGGGCGTCGACCTACGAGACTCATGTCCACTGGCGTCTATCTCTAGACAGCCAATCACTAGCTCTGTCCACGGGTGCTACTAGGGCCTAAGCAGGGATCGCATAATCGTCCACAAAAGGACATCAAAACCCGGGTATGGATGCATCATATTAAAGGGGCATGCATCGCCCATGGGCCCTACCAGCCATGTCACATGCGACCCGTGCCGGCCAGTCCCAGCCCTCTGTCTGGGGCTGTCTCCAGCATACCCGTTGCCCACCGTGGCCCCTTGGGACAGGTTACTCGTGCTGACTAGTGGGGTGTGAGTCAAGGCCTCACATAAATAGGTATTCCTAAAGGCCATACCATTTTGGCATGCGTGGTTGTACGGGGGATTGGAAAGACTCTCCCATTAACCGGTCCTTAGCTGGGATCAGAGTGGCTCTTAGGACAGAATCCCCTCCTTGGGATCTTCCTTCCACTCCCAATCAGCATCCTATAACTACAACGGGGCCAGGCATTCACCCACATGATGCCTCCTCATAGCTTACGCTGCGAGAATGGTAAACTTTAGTGATTAAAGTGATATTATTGGTGAGACTTGCCTTCATTGTCTATCCTGAGTCGTTCCTTATGTAGGCGTGCATCGTATGTTGACCGGGCTGGGCTTCGAGCCTTCTGGAGCTCCGGTGTCTCGTCGGGGCCCAGTCATGCTATCGATAAAACACATAAAATAACAACAATACACCAATCAATTCGCAAAAGGGAAAATAAGAATGGAAAGGAAGGCGGGGATTTTGAAGAGAATTATTAAATAATTCCCTGGAAGATGGCTGTAATGATGATTATCGGTATTCCGGGAATTACATGGATTTCTAAGGATAATTCCCGAATATGGATTCCTAGAAAGTTCTTATACTATTCTGGGCAGCAAGGCGGCTAGGATTCCATTGACACCTAGTGGTTTACGGACGGTCGGTTGGACGACGGGGGTTTAGACGGGGTTAGGGCTTACACGGGCGGCGTAACGGCGGGGTTTTGGGTGGGTTAAAGGCAAGGCTAAGCTTAAGATGTAAATATTAGGGAACAAAGCACATGGAAATGCTTAGGATAATCCCTAATATTTATGGGAATTTTCGGGGGATTTATCGGGCTAAGATATGGAAAGGGGGATTTTCGGGGTACACTGATGAAGGCCTCCTATTGGTTTAGAAACTTGCATGATTGGGTTTAGGCTCTAATGGGATGCTAAAAAGGATTAGATGGCACTTATAGGCTTAGAAATATTCCTCGGATTTATGGATATTTTTGGGGAATTTTTAGAAGTGAGGAAGGGCTCTAAATAAGCTTGTGTGTACACTTACCGGGTGCGCGTAGCAATTTTGGGGCCGGCTGACGCAGGAGGTGGGGTCCGGCTGGGCACTGTTTGGTGCACCGCTCCCGTGGTCCTTCGTGGGCCAGCCTGTGGCCTCACGGCCCACGTGGACCGTGTCCACGCCCAGGCGAGGGACAGTGCGCGGTGGGCCGGCCGTGAACCAAAGGAGGCCATGGGCCTTTGGTCCACACGAGCCGGGTCCATGCATGGTGGGAGAAGGGGCGGGCCCGCCTGTCGGCGTGTGGAGGCGGGGAACAAGACGGGCCGGCGCTCGCCTTCTTTCCTTCCCCTTCACCGGCAGAACAGGGGAAAGGGGGAAAGTGGAGGGCGGCCGGCGGGGAGGCGTTGGCGGCGGGTTGCGGCGGCCAGCGCCGGCGACGACGCGGGGCACACGCACTGCTGTGCGGCGGCACGGGGCACATGGCACAGCCGGGCGCAGCGCGGCGCGGTGCAGGGCGGCGGTGGCGCCGGCGTGGTGCAGTGCCGCGGCGCCAGGGAGGTCACGGCGCGAGGAGGGCGATGCGGGGTTGCCGGCGCGGCGGTGGAGCAGCTGGGCGCGGCAGCAGAGCCGGCAGCGGCTCAGCGCGGTGGTGGCAGGCGACGGTGTGGGGCATGGTGCGACGGCGATGGATGCTCGGTG
Source organism: Urochloa ruziziensis (assembly GCA_015476505.1). Taxonomy (NCBI): domain Eukaryota; kingdom Viridiplantae; phylum Streptophyta; class Magnoliopsida; order Poales; family Poaceae; genus Urochloa; species Urochloa ruziziensis. The sequence goes on from CM027119.1 coordinate 26,595,269, forward strand.
TTGGGCGCTCAGTGCGGCAGCGACGCAAGCGCGGGTCGGTAGCGGCCGAGCGACAAGGCGCTGCCAACGGCGTGCTCGCAGCCCGACGGCGGTGCTTGGAGCACGGCGGCGGCGCGAGGTTAGGGAGGAGGAGGAGAGGGGAGCGTGGCCGTGGAAGGGGGCGGAAGGGAGCTCGGTTTGAGCTCAATTGATGCCTAGAGGAGGGGTCTGGGGTGCCTTTTATAGGCGGAGTGGGAGCGCGGGGTGAGGCCACGTAGCGCGGAGGAGATAGGGGCAGCCGACGGAGCGGGATGCGTGGCTTCCGCGAGGAGCTCGAGCCCCGACAATGGAGCTCGGCCGGCGGCGGGGAAAAGGGGGTTTAGCGCCGCGATTTCACTCCATCCCGGCCGTGCAGATCATATCACGCGGTGGCGGCGTGGCTGCGGGCTGGTACGGGGTGGCACGGCGGGGCGTCAGGGCCACCAGGGATGGGCGCTCCCGGCCATTAATGGCACGGGTGGTCGGGGCGCCCAATGGCGGCCGGCCGGGGACGCGTGGCCGTCGCGATTCGCGCGCGGCTCACCCACGCTTGGATGCTAGAGCATCCAGCGGTGGGAAGGGTACGAGGGGCGCTGGCGCGCGGCGAGGCAGCGCTGCCGGCGGCGGTGCTCGGACGACGTCATCGCGTCGGGAGGAAGAGGGACGCGCGCGCGTGGGCCGGGGGTGGAGAGGGAATGAAGCTGGGCCGCGGGTGCCAGCGGGCCGAGCGGAGGGGGAGCAGACTGGGCCACAGGGGAGTTGGGCCGGTGGGAGGGAAAGGGATAGGGCGGACGAGGCCAGGAATTGGGGGAGGAAAAACAGACTTTGCTGGTGGGCTGGCGGGGTGAGTGTTGGCGGTCGATATCCATGACTTTTACCGCCAACATTTCTCTGGATTTCATGCTCATATAGTGATAATCATGCTAATATCATTTATACTAATGAGTTCCACAAGTTTTGTACAATTTGTGCAGTGAAGGAGCAAACAGGAAAAACAGGAGTCCAAAATGGCACAGGGCCAGGCCGGCCGGCCTCCAACTGTCGTAACCGTCGCCAAACCAGCAACTACCGACCTCAGGACATCATCAGGAGCGTCCACAAGAAAGATTGCGCCAGATGGCAGAAATCACAGGCCGAACGGCCTACTTCAGGCCGGCCGGCCTGGAAGCGTGGCCTCTACGCTTGATCTTTCGCGTGGATGCTAAGCAGGAGGTGTGCGTCACTCCTAAGCAGGATTTCACCCTTGGAGGGCTATAAAAGGCGCCCTTCACCTCCACACAAGACACCATCCAAAGGAGAGAAGAGAAGGCTCAAGATGTAGTCCACTATTATCTTAGAGTTGAGTAGAGTAGAGAGAGAGAGAGTGGGTGAGTTGCTCGGGTGACAGCCGAGCTTTGTAGAGAGAGTCCGGGATTTCTTCCTCGGTCGTGTCTCAACATTTCTGCCCCCGAGGAATAAAGCTTCAGAGATATCTTCAGTAAGTTCCTCGGTCTCTTGCTTTAGTATCTCGCTAGTTTACTCTTTACTTTCAGCAATTTATCTTGGCTATCTATGATCTGCGGGTACCTGAGTCTGCGCGAGTGACAGCGACTCTTGTTTGGGGTTTCCTCTATAGCCCTTCGCGTTGGGTGGAGGTCAGTGGCTGAAAGCTTAGGCGTGGTGCCTGTGCTGGCTAGTCACCTCAGGTTGTGTTGCATCCCTACGGAACTGCAGTGGTAGGCGGCAGGTGGTGACAGCCCTGTCCGTCCTTTGTACTCCACCACGTTCGGGTGTACTCATAACAGTAGTGCTGAGCCCGGAAGAACCCCTCTCTCACCCCGTTCTGAGTTCTTCCCGTTCTAGCCGTCGAAGCAGATCATGTTAGATTAAGATAGGTTGTCTGGGGTAACGAGTGGCTAACTAAGGTTAAGCTCTCTACACCCTTTACCCTTTTCTCCCCTGGTGGGTCCGGTTAGGAAAGTTCTAGACTAGTCGCGTCTACCGTTCCTTGGATTTGACATCCAGGTTTCTACTCCTCTGGTGAAAGGCTACAATGTACTCCGTGCGCTTACGGATTTTAGTTAGGCTAAGGAGTGCCAACAAGCTTTTCTGGCGCCGTTGCCGGGGAACGGTAGCAACACTAGTGTAGGATTTTTTTTAGCCGTACACTTTAGCCCCATAACCATCTACCACATGGAGTTTTCTCCTAGTTATCAGGCGGTTCCATTTCGCGAGTGTATGGAATTGCCACCATCCTTCCACCCCGTTATCTGATGGCTTCGAGATCCGTCCCAATCTCGTTGCCATTGTTTGTTCACACTCCTTGCAATAGATGAGGAGAAGTTCTCTCCTAACATTCCCGGGATGAACCAAGACGAAACTCTTCCTGTTTTTTCTCTGACAGGGGAAGCAAAGTTTTGGTACAATCGGAGTGCAAGAGGAGTTGGAGGAGATTGGATCAAAGTGAACATTGAAGTTTGTCTGTTTGTCTATCCCATCCCCAAAGCTCAGAGATGAGCTACTTGGAGCAACCTAGGACAAGTTTGGTATGGTGCTCATACAACGAACGTTGGTAGATTGAGACATAGTGCTCATCCTTAGGATAAGTTTTCTGACCCTCCCACCGACTTTCCCATGAACCAAACAGCAAATCCTCACTCTTTCATTAGATCCACCGCCTCCAACCACACGACGTGAGCAAACAAAAACCCCCAGACCAAGAGAATTCCCTTAAGGATCTGCGACATTAGGTGTGCACGCTAAAGGTCTGAGTAATTCATTCCAGAAGTCACAACCGCAGACCAAGGGTCTATCTGTGGTTACGAGCAAGGAATGACGGAGGAAGCAGAAGTTAGTTGACCCTAACTTTAATGCTCTCCACCTATTGAGGGGACTGACACACAAGAAGTTGTCCATGATCTTTCGTAAGCACCTGAAAGGGATCAACGGCCAGATGTTGGAAAACAAAGGAATTATCTGAGTTGTGCCTAAGGGGCGCAACAGAGTGATCCTGGATTTCCACATCTTCGATATCCTCGAAGGTGACATAATCTTCTTGTTGGATCAGCCAATAGAGCGTCTTGTCAACTTAATCTCGATCGAGCTCAGAGTTGACAAAGAAAACATCCTGATCGACCTTGCACGATCAGTGAGTTAAGCCTTGCACGATCATTATCGCAAAGGGATAGACAGATGCCGTGAAGAATCAGTGGGCATATTTTTTCAGATGCTTACCCAATCCCAGGGGCAGAACCGGGCAGTCCAGCTCGACATGGTGGAGAACCACAACCTCCTCCACTAGAGTTGTTGATTGCTGCCACTTGGATTGAGACATGTCTCTCTTCCACTTGGAATAGAGATATTTACCTCTTCACGACAATCGCAGCACGCCCATCATCATCAGTGATAAACTGACAGAGAATGAGGCTCGACAGGCTGCAACAGTCTTAGAGAAGTACCGGTCCATTTTCAGGTATTCTCTACAGACTAGACGGGGATCAACCCCAACACCCATCATATCGCTTGAACCAGACAAACAGCCTTTTGGCTGAATGATGCGATGAGGGAGGTAGGCACACCTACATGTGGGTATTATTTACCCCATGTAAGCACCCACTTCATGTGGTGAAGCACTAGCCAATTTTCATCTACCTCCACCTGTCTTTATTATTTGGTCTATGCAATGCTCCAACAGAGGTGTATGATATCAGCCTTCTCTCCCATTATCGAGGACATCCTTTGTCCTTGTCGAGAACATCATGGAGGAATTCCTTGATGATTTCCCAGTCCATGGACAACCTTTGGTTTATGCCTCGCGGATATGGATAGAGTTCGTGAGAATCCCAAAGGCTCCACCTTGTCCCAAATTGGAGAAGTGTCAGCTGAGAAGGCCCCCATCATACAACCTCCTGATTGGATTCTTTCTATCAAGATCATGTGCAAAGCTAGTAACCATACAATCGGGACAGAGCTGGATCAATGCAAGAAATCATCATTATCAAAAGCATTGACCAGAGTTCGACAAACAACGGAGAAGGAACTGTCTGTAGTGGTATTCACCCATGACAAGTTCAGACCATACTTGGTCGATGTCAAAGTGTTAACACACGGACCATGCTACACCAAGATATCACCTGACCAAGAAGGACGACAAGCCACCACTCATCCGTTGGATTCTTGCTCCTTCATGAATTCGCTTCACGAATCAAAAGAAGAAGAGAGCAAATAAATATGTGGCATATCATCTCCCAAGGATACAAGTTCAATCATATGAGATGATACTCTCTCAAGGGTAGCTTTACAAACTTGGATTAACACCCTTAGAGAGAAGAAATTCATTCACCCTACTAGATTCCACCTAAGGGATTTCTATCGTACTGGTTTACTCCACCGCTACAACCACCATGTGATGAGACCCGCAAGACTCCAAGTCCTTCGACGGCGTGTCTTGCGTATCGCGCTCGCCGTCGAGGACACTCGTTGCGTGTTTCCGCTTCTCTCATGAAGAATGAACTCCTCATATAGGATGACTACGGATTTTTTCCGTATAAACCTTGTGCTAAGGTTCGACAGACTGATCACCTGGCTAACCAAAGCACAACACGCTAAGAGTCGTTGCGGAGCCCATGGTGCTATACTCATTGAGTCAACTTTAGTTAACTCGACTGACGAGCATCTTGATGTTCATGGACCAGATGTCCATATTGGCTGAAGCACTTCATATTGTGGTAAGGACTTGGAGACTCACACTCCATCCTTAGAAGTGCAATAGCGGGTTGGAAGTAAATCACCAGGTCGCAAATCCGTACCATCTTCAGATAGTCAATCAGAAACATCAACAGAATATCATGAACAATCTGACATGGAGAAGGGATGGAAGGGCAATCACCCGTGACACTTTGTGCACACGAAACATCATTCCCATTAGGAGATCAAAAAGGTGAAACATAGACCCCCCCAATCAGCCAGAGTCCAAATGATGAAATCAAATGGCTGAATTGGAGGATGGAGAAGGAAGGTTTTCCTTTATGCTTCCTCTCCAGGACAATGACAGGGATGTTTTCAATTGAAAATATTCCTAAGTCCGACATCCCGAAACTCGAAGTTATGGACTGCTACGAGTATCCGAGTTACTACCATAGTCCATGGTCATGGCGAAACCTAAAATGTGCCATTATCTTAGTATAGGTTTGGGTGCTAAAATTTCCCTTTTCATTTTGATTTTCCAAAGTTTTATTTTTCAATAGCACCCCCATATTTCCCTTTTGAATAAAGTGTTGCCTTGTTCTACCATGCCTTGAGTGGTTGGTGCACACTTGTGTACCAACCACACCCCTGCTCTAACTCTACACTAAGTGCGCAGAAAACAGGACGAGCAACACATCGACGAGCAGTCTTCACCCGTGCCCAAATAACCACATGGCAGGCATCTGCTGAGATTCAACTACGCACGGAGGTTTGAAATCCTTTCTTCCGTTTCCTTTCTTGGTTTTAATTCAAATACGAGCATGAGTTCATGACAATTAAAATTTGAATGACATACCTAGAAAGAGATGGGAATCCTACATGTTTATCAAAGGTGCATAAGCTTTATTTCCTTTGCAAGTACCGATGTGCCTTTGGAACTTTATGATAGGATCACTTGATTTTTCGCTTATTGACTCTTACGATATAATGACATGAGAGGCTTGTCTTTTCTAATTCAAAGTCTTGGAGAATTTCATTTTGAAAAAAAATGAGGCAACTCTCATTCATGCTCAACTTTGCCAAGTCCCATCCAGAGCCATATTATACATGACACAGTTTTGAATCTCCACATAGATATCTTGTACATTTTGAGCTTGATCAAGCATCATGCCTTCTGAGACATGCATGTTGAGGACCCAGTGTGTCCGAGGACCGATGGATGGTCGCTTCCTGGTGTGATGAGTGATTGACAACGTGGTGTGGATTGTCGTTTCCCTTGGCTTAAGTATTGCAGGTGTAGAATGCGGCTTGGTTGCATTGGTGCAGGTGAAGAACAGGCGCGAAAGGTCTTAGCCATGGCGGCCTCCGAGGAGCGGAGAGACAAGTAGGCTTGGTTCGAGGGACCCGATGGCCGGTGGATCAAGTGCGGTTCACATGCTGGCAAGAACGAGCAAGGGGACGTGGTTCCGGTGCGAGGTAGCGGCTCACAACCGAAGCTCGTACGCGGACGAGAAGCCGGCGCAAGGTGGCGGCTAACAACCGAAGTTTGCGCGCGAGGTTTGGTGATTTGGCCACAAAATCATCGGTGGACAGTTTCCCTTGGTTTGGGCCTCAATACCAAGGACCGAGGACTCGACGAGGCGAACTTGGGCAGCTGGGCCGTGTGGGCTGACAGGGGCGGTTTAACCGCCCCCCAGGGCCGGTTTAACCGCCCCCCCTGGGCTGGCCCAAGAACGGCGTCGAGGAGCTTCGATCCGGAGGACACGCGGCGTGACTGCAAGGCTTGCGTCGGAGGGAAGCTAGCTTGCAGTGGAAGGTGCCTGAGCCGGAAAATATCTGAGATCAAAATGTCAAATTTGCCCCTGAGGGGTATGTATCACTTAGGGGTAGTTTAGTCTTCAGAGCACCACCACTTGGACTACTAATAGGCCCCTTCAGGGCTGGTGGCTGCTATCTCTCAAGTTATCTCTTTAGGTTTTCCTTTGAACTAGCTTTCCCTTCATCCCCTCCACCTAGAACTACTTCGAATCATTCCTAGTTTGTATAGGTGAATTCATGGTTATGTGATTGAGTTTGTGCTGCTCATCTTTGTGCCATGATTTGATTTCCCGAGCTCCCTTTCCTTTTTCTATTTTCGTGGGTATTTTCGGAGCTATTTTTGGGGGATTTTCGTTCTTCTTGTTCTAGGGCGTTTTCTCTCGGATTTCTTTGGGGGATTCACGTATGAGTGCCTTGTGCCTCTTTTGCTGGTGATCCTTTGCCCCCAAACGTCGAGAATCGCTCTGGATTTAAGATTTTCGGGATGAACTCGAGGTCATGGTGTTCTTCGCGAGATCTGCGATTCCGGGAGTTGTACTGAGTTAGAGGCCGAGATCTTTTGGGAAAACACTCCACTGGAGGTCTAGATCATCTGACCAAAATCTCGCCTCAAGAGCTCAAGCGGTTTAACCGCCCCCCATGGCCGGTTTAACCGCCCCCCTCTGGGTGTGTTAGATCGAGCTGCGTTTCAGGTCGTTTTGGTGTTCGTTTCGATTGGTTCGAGTTCCGCTGCTCGTTTCTTGTTCCTAGGGTCAGTAGCTTGACAGTGGCTACGTGATCTTGGCAAGATTGCTCTCGGAGTTTTCGGAGTTGTTTTGGGAGAATAGCCGGATCGATTAGAAAGAATTTTTATCGGCACCCATTCACTCCCCCCCCCCCTCTCTGGTCGCCGTTTCGGTCCTTCACATGTTCTTCCTTGCACTTTGGTCATTCATGTATACGTTTCATCAAATAAAGTCCATCAAAAGTGGTTCTCAAGCAGCTCTTCATCCCCCTGAAAAAAAGAGAAGAAAATAATGAGTGGGATGTCCTACTCGAGTAAAAAAAAAGAGAGAAGAAGAAGGGGAAAGATGGAAGAAGCTAGAATCAAATACCACTCAAGGACATTCATCATCCATCATCCACATTCACTTGCACTTGACCAAAGTTCGTGGTTGACATGATCTCTCGGAGACAAGTTATTTGATCTCGCAACATAGATGGAAGAGATAAGCATTTCTATCGATCCCTACCTTGAGCCCCACATATAACCTTGTAGAGGTAGGTGAGGCTATTTGAAAAGCCTTAGTGAGGATCAAACACTTTGAGCGACTGAGTGGCTTGAGAGAATGAGAGTATGCCTCCATATTTTGAAAAAAAAATCTCCAAGTACTGAGAAGGAGAATCAGGCTCTCCGTTGATTTATTCTGAGGTTCAATAGGTAAAAGTGAAGGTGTTAGCCACCTGGAATCCAAGGTATGAGGGAAAGCTTTGAAATAATTCTTATGCATACTTTTGATTTAATGACACTAGGCTTTGCTTGATCCTCTGGATCTAACTCAACCCTTTGCTCGGGACGAGCAAAGTCTAGGTGTGGGGGCGTGTTGGCGGTCGATATCGATGACTTTTACCGCCAACATTTCTCCGGATTTCATGCTCATATAGTGACAATCATGCTAATATCATTTATACTAATGAGTTCCACAAGTTTTGTACAATTTGTGAGTGAAGGAGCAAACAGGAAAAACAGGAGTCCAAAATGGCACAGGGCCAGGCCGGCCGGCCTCCCCTAGGTCGGCCGGCCTCCAACTGTCGTAACCGTCGCCAAACCAGCAACTACCGACCTCAGGACATCATCAGGAGCGTCCACAAGAAAGATTGCGCCAGATGGCAGAAATCACAGGCCGAACGGCCTCCTTCAGGCCTGCCGGCCTGGAAGCGTGGCCTCTACGCTTGATCTTTCGCGTGGATGCTAAGCAGGAGGTGTGCGTCACTCCTAAGCAGGATTTCACCCTTGGAGGGCTATAAAAGGCGCCCTTCACCTCCACACAAGACACCATCCAAAGGAGAGAAGAGAAGGCTCAAGATGTAGTCCACTATTATCTTAGAGTTGAGTAGAGTAGAGAGAGAGTGGGTGAGTTGCTCGGGTGACAGCCGAGCTTTGTAGAGAGAGTCCGGGATTTCTTCCTAGGTCTCGTCTCAACATTTCCGCCCCCGAGGAATAAAGCTTCAGAGATATCTTCAGTAAGTTCCTCGGTCTCTTGCCTTAGTATCTCGCTAGTTTACTCTTTACTTTCAGCAATTTATCTTGGCTATCTATGATCTGCGGGTACCTGAGTCTGCGCGAGTGACAGCGACTCTTGTTTGGGGTTTCCTCTATAGCCCTTCGCGTTGGGTGGAGGTCAGTGACTGAAAGCTTAGGCGTGGTGCCTGTGCTAGCTAGTCACCTCAGGTTGTGTTGCACCCCACGGAACTGCAGTGGTAGGCGGCAGGTGGTGACAGCCCTGTCCGTCCTTTGTACTCCACCACGTTCGGGTGTACTCATAACAGTAGTGCCGAGCCCGGAAGAACCCCTCTCTCACCCCGTTCTGAGTTCTTCCCGTTCTAGCCGTTGAAGCAGATCATGTTAGATTAAGATAGGTTGTCTGGGGTAACGAGTGGCTAACTAAGGTTAAGCTCTCTACACCCTTTACCCTTTTCTCCCCTGGTGGGTCCGGTTAGGAAAGTTCTAGACTAGTCGCGTCTACCGTTCCTAGGATTTGACATCCAGGTTTCTACTCCCCTGGTGAAAGGCTACAATGTACTCCGTGCGCTTACGGATTTTAGTTAGGCTAAGGAGTGCCAACAGTGAGCTGGGCCGGAACAAGAGTTTCAGCCCATATCGTTTAGAAGGGTTTTCCCATTTTATTTGGTGGGGTTTTTAAGGGAATTTGAATTCAAACTTAATCCAAAACTATTCTAGTTTTACTCTAAGGTTTTGGAAACTTATTCTAGCATTCAAGTTGTGAAGCATCCCTTTTATTTCCCCATAGTTATTTATAGTTTTACTATTCATATTTATTCCTTTAACTCTATAATTACTCTAATAAATCTAGTGATTAATCCTAAATTAATTCTATTTAATTTGAGGGTGTTACAGATCTACCCCACTTAAAGAAATCTCGTCCCGAGATTTATGGCTGGAAAGAAGGTCTAGGGTTTTGTCCTAATTTTCTCTAGTCGACGACAAGGATTTCCAATACTTTTTTTTAAAAAAGGAATTTCTTCTCCCTTTTAACTTCAGGAATTTTTTTCCTTCATAATGTATTTGTCTCTCATTTCCATGCATGGGAGCATTGTTGTTGATGTTTATTTCCTTTACTCCCGAATGTATCCAATCAATTTACGTCGTGTCAGGGGCGACATGATGGAATACTTTTCCTGAGTTGTTTTAATCCTCAAGTTCTTGAGGTTAAATATCTTTTTCTTTATTTGGGTTACTACCCCACTTAAAAGAATTAACTCAGGATTTCCTTGATCTTAATCCGAGGTTTTCTATTCCAAGTAATTTTCTTAGACTCTTGTGTCTACCTTTAGGCTTTAGCTAGAATCCTCGGATTTTCATATCTTCTCAGGGTTTTTATCCAAACCACTTATCCAAGTTCTCCTTTACTTGGATGCATCCATGTCGTACCTTACTATTCCTTCAAATGTCCTATTTTTGATTAAGGATAATCTCTGTCGTGGTTTTCTTCCTTTTAACTCCTGGACTTCCTCGAGAGTGTTATTTCTTTATCTGAGTTTTCCTTTAATCAATTCTCGAGTTTTCCTTGTCCATAAGAGTGGTATCCAAATCTTTCTTTTATCCGGGATTATCCGGGATCATCTTTGTTCCTAACTTCCTTATGTGTACTTTGCTTCGCTTGAAGTGATTGGGACTGGGGAGGGTTCCTGGTTGTGGTTGGGATTACAGGACATCTGGTAATTAGTCTAAAGTTACCAGATGGACATAGGTGCCCAGAGTGGTAAAGTTGGGTGGTCACCTCCCATCATAAGGTTTGGTATGATGATTCTTTTGGGCACCTGAGAAGGGTTTCCTTTTGGTGTGGTTGGATGGTTTAGGATTCTTCGGTTAGTAGGTTTACTATCTACGAATTTGGGTGACTACATGGCGGTTGATCCTGATCATATCCTTGGATCATGGTGACTTATCCGGGGTTGCTGGTGACTTCATTTTCCCAAATCTTGGTTTGGGGATTCCTTTGTCAAATCACCCGGTTATTTTGTTCCTGAATCATGATCCATTCTTGTGTTATGATCACTTCTTATATCCTTTGCTTTCTTGGATCCATCACCATGGATTTCTTTGTAGGAGAGTGGCGAGAGCTGAAAGTTCCTTACAGAGTTGGAGGTGGGATGGCCGGCCTAGGGTTATGAACTGGTTTGGTCATTTCTTTGTATGACCTGGTGTGAGGATATTGCTAGGCAAGAAAGGGGATTTCCTTTTAGGGTGTGTATAGGGTCAGGACGAGCTATGAGGATTGACTGGGAGTCTGAAGTGATTGCTATCATCAAAGGGAATGGTGGGGAAATTTTGTTGAGACGATTGGGGATGCGGATTTGTGAATGATTGGGGGTGGATTTGAGGAGCATCTTCTTACGGAATCTGCATGCCTCAATGATCTGTGAAACCCGGGGGTTTATTTCTAGTGGCAGAGAATAGACGGATGAATGGATACGATTATCAAGTTGTGATGGGGAAAAATTTCTAGGTCAGTCATGAGGTTCTCATGGATGGATGAGGATTGAGAGGTAGGCTTAGAGAAGCTTGCATGTCTCAATGATTTGTGAAGAAACAGGATGATTTCTTGCTAAGGAATGGCTTCATATTCGTGTGGTGGCCAGTAGTCAGGGTACTTTGATGGAGTGCTGGTTTGGTTGGAAATGAGGGAAGGCAGGTTTTCCTTGGAATGCCTTGGGGTGGATTATACGGTGAGAGGTAATATCAAGGTGGTGAGTATACATGGTCCCCTTAGGATTTCTATGGGAAGTCGGGGATCCAGGTGGGTTTGTATGGGGAAAGGGCGGGTTTATTTGGGAAAGGTGTACGAGATTCTTTCGAGGGTCGTGGATGACGAAGCCTTGTTGGCCAGAGTATCGGCTTGTCTGCGAGCTAGCATGCTTTGCCGATTGGGGTTTGATTACCTCGGTAGGAGTGGATCGAGGCAAATTTTCAAAGGAATTGATGATGGTTTTACCCGGGGATGGTGATGGTAAGGAGAAGCTAGTTCCATGAGGAAACTTGTATGTTTCCAGATGCAGAACTTCGGCTATTTCTTCGGCTTTCTTTGAAATTGATGTTTGGGAATAGGAGTTTCAAGAAAATTATGGGTGAGAGTGGTTACAGAGACTGATAGGGGATCTCAGAGGTTTATGGATATAGCCAGTCCTAATTTAAGGAAATTGTTGGCTAATCCGGAAAATATTCAGGGTGGATGGGGTTGATCTTGGTAGGGAAAAGGGTGGGCTTTCTCGGCTAATGGTTTATGGGATATGGTTTCTGAGGAAAATCCTTATATCTTCCATATTGGTTTCTTCAGCTTTTACAAGTTTCAGCTCCAAGATTTACTCAGGGATTCAAACCTTGTCACATTTATAGTATAAACTTGTCTTATACTATTTTTGTGACTATTCCGTATTTCCCTGGAGTTCGTATATTGTGACTCACATTAACCGATCCTTTATGATTCTCCGAGTACGATGTCTTGGCGACTTCGGAACCTACCCCACTTAAGAGGATTAGATCCCGTATTCCGTATTCGACATGTGGAGCTATTTCTCCAAAAATTTTCTTATTTCTGAGCTTCTGCTTGCACTGATGACGTTAGAGGGACAAAAGCTATAGATAATCCTTAGATTTAAAGGAAAGAGTGGATCTATCCACGCATTTCTACAATAAACTACCAATCAAATCCATATTATTATATGGAAAGGGGAAAACTACTATCCGGGGCTTAATCAAACGTTATACAATCAAAAATACGTTACTATGAAGTCATAGGCTTATTTTCCAATAGAACATTCTACAACTAGATCTCTAGTTACTCCGGCAGCATTTGCTTTTCGGCAAATCTTCATCTCATAATCTCCGTATTACGGATCATCTTCCGAACCTCATTCTCATGATCCATACCTGTCAGAGTAACATTTGGAGTTAAGCAAGAAATAAGGGGAGTTCGGGGCATGGAAGAAGGATTTTTCGGGAAATTTCGAAAATTAGGAGCAGAATAGAGGGTTTATAGCTTCCTAATGCCTATGGGCTGTCTTATATGGTGTTATGAATTTATTTACGGCTCTGATACCACCCTGTGGGGACCCCTTACCGGGACGTCCCTTGATTACCTGTATCAGGTCCTGGATCGGTCGCTGATACGGATCTTATCACAGATTAGTATCAGGAGCAGTAAATAACGTATAACTCAAATATTTATTCACCGTTTTAAACTAGCGGAGAGCGGCGGGCACTCGTTTCCCCAGTAGAGTGAGTTGCAGCACCTCGTCGCCCTGGAGACCTAAACCTGTGTGACAAGGAAGGCAAGAGTGAGTATTCAAAATTGAATACCCAGCAAATCCCACAAATTCAATAATATAATATATTAAATAAATGTAAAGGTTGGGCCTAGAGGGGCATTTCCTCCCTGCCAGTCCCGGTATCAAGCCCAGAACCCAGCCATCGGCGCTCCTGCCGTCCGGGTTTCCCATGCAATAAAGTAAATCTAATCAGTGGAGGCTTTGACCAAATCGGCTCTATGCCGAGAGCTACGGCTATCCAGATAGATTTTAACTCTGCAGAGGTTGTACTTATCTACCACGCATTCGGTCTGTTCCCACCTCCGCGAAAGGCGGGCGTCGACCTACGAGACTCGTGTCCACTGGCGTCTATCTCTAGACAGCCAATCACTAGCTCTGTCCACGGGTGCTACTGGGGCCTAAGCAGGGATCGCATAATCGTCCACAAAAGGACATCAAAACCCGGGTATGGATGCATCATATTAAAGGGGCATGCATCGCCCATGGGCCCTACCAGCCCTGTCACATGCGACCCGTGCCGACCAGTCCCAGCCCTCTGTCTGGGGCTATCTCCAGCATACCCGTTGCCCACCGTGGCCCCTTGAGACAGGTTACTAGTGCTGACTAGTGGGGTGTGAGTCAAGGCCTCACATAAATAGGTATTCCCGAAGGCCATACCTTTTTGGCATGCGTGGTTGTACGGGGGATTGGAAAGACTCTCCCATGAACCGGTCCTTAGCTGGGATCAGAGTGGCTCTTAGGACAGAATCCCCTCCTTGGGATCTTCCTTCCACTCCCAATCAGCATCCTATAACTACAGCGGGGCCAGGCATTCACCCACATGATGCCTCCTCATAGCTTACGCTGCGAGAACGGTAAACTTTAGTGATTAAAGTGATATTATTGGTGAGACTTGCCTTCATTATCGATCCTTAGTCGTTCCTTACGCAGGCGTGCATCGTATGTTGACCGGGCTGGGCTTCGAGCCTTCTGGAGCTCCGGTGTCTCGTCGGGGCCCGGTCATGCTATCGATAAAACACATAAAATAACAATCAGTATAACAATACACCAATCAATTCGCAAAAGAGAAAAGAAGAATGAAAAGGAAGGCAGGGATTTTGAAGAGAATTGTTAAATAATTCCCTGGAAGATGGCTGGAATGATGATTATCGGTATTCCGGGAATTACATGGATTTCTAAGGATAATTCCCGAATATGGATTCCTAGAAAGTCCTTATACTATTCTGGGCAGCAAGGCGGCTAGGATTCCATTGACACCTAGTGGTTTACGGACGGTCGGTTGGACGACGGGGGTTTAGACGGGGTTAGGGCTTACACGGGCGGCGTAACGGCGGGGTTTTGGGTGGGTTAAAGGCAAGGCTAAGCTTAAGATGTAAATATTAGGGAACAAAGCACATGGAAATGCTTAGGATAATCCCTAATATTTATGGGAATTTTTGGGGGATTTATCGGGCTAAGATATGGAAAGGGGGATTTTCGGGGTACACTAATGAAGGCCTCCTATTGGTTTAGAAACTTGCATGATTGGGTTTAGTCTCTAATGGGATGCTAAAAAGGATTAGATGGCACTAATAGGCTTAGGAATATTCCTAGGATTTATGGATATTTTTGGGGAATTTTTAGAAGTGAGGAAGGGCTCTAAATAAGCTTGTGTGTACACTTACCGGGTGCGCGTAGCAATTTTTGGGCCGGCTGAGGTGGGGTCCAGCTGGGCTCTGTTTGGGGCACCGCTCCCGTGGTCCTTCGTGGGCCGGCCTGTGGCCTCACGGCCCACGTGGACCGTGTCCACGCCCAGGCGAGGGACGGTGCGCGGTGGGCCGGCTGTGAACCAAAGGAGGCCATGGGCCTTTGGTCCACATGAGCCGGGTCCATGCATGGTGGGAGAAGGGGCGGGCCCGCCTGTCGGCGTGTGGAGGCGGGGAACAAGACGGGCCGGCGCTCGCCTTCTTTCCTTCCCCTTCGCCGGCAGAACAGGGGAAAGGGGGAAAGTGGAGGGCGGCCGGCGGGGAGGAGTTGGCGGCGGGTTGCGGCGGCCAGCGCCGGCGGCGACGCGGGGCACATGGCACAGCCGGGCGCAGCGCGGCGCGGTGCAGGGCGGTGGTGGCGCCGGCGTGGTGCAGTGCCGCGGCGCCAGGGAGGTCACGGCGCGAGGAGGGCGATGCGGGGTTGCCGGCGCGGCGGTGGAGCAGCTGGGCGCGGCAGCGGCTCAGCGCGGTGGTGGCAGGCGACGGTGTGGGGCGTGGTGCGGTGGCGATGGATGCCCGGCGTTGGGCGCTCAGTGCGGCAGCGACGCAAGCGCGGGTCGGTAGCGGCCGAGCGACGAGGCGCTGCCAACGGCGTGCTCGCAGCCCGGCGGCGGTGCTTGGAGCACGGCGGCGGCGCGAGGTTAGGGAGGAGGAGGAGAGGGGAGCGTGGCCATGGAAGGGGGCGGAAGGGAGCTCGGTTTGAGCTCGATTGATGCCTAGAGGAGGGGTCTGGGGTGCCTTTTATAGGCGGAGCGGGAGCGCGGGGTGAGGCCATGTAGCGCGGAGGAGATAGGGGCGGCCGACGGAGCGAGACGCGTGGCTTCCACGAGGAGCTCGAGCTCCGACAATGGAGCTTGGCCGGCGGCGGGGAAAAGGGGGTTTAGCGCCGCGATTTCACTCCATCCTGGCAGTGCAGATCATATCGCGCGGTGGCGGCGTGGCTGCGGGCTGGTACGGGGTGGCACGGTGGGGCGGCAGGGCCACCAGGGATGGGCGCTCCCGGCCATTAATGGCACGGGTGGTTGGGGCGCCCAATGGCAGCCGGCCGGGGACGTGTGGCCGTCGCGATTCGCGCGCGGCTCACCCACGCTTGGATGCTAGAGCATCCAGCGGTGGGAAGGGCGTGAGGGGCGCTGGCGTGCGGCGAGGCAGCATTGCCAGCGGCGGTGCTCGGACGACGTCAGCGCGTCGGGAGGAAGAGGAGGAGAGGAAGAGGGACGCGCGCACGTGGGCCGGGGGTGGAGAGGGAATGAAGCTGGGCCGCGGGTGCCAGCGGGCCGAGCGAAGGGGGAGCAGACTGGGCCGCAGGGGAGTTGGTCCGGTGGGAGGGAAAGGGATAGGGCGGACGAGGCCAGGAATTGGGGGAGGAAAAACAGACTTTGCTGGTGGGCTGGCGGGGTGAGCTGGGCCGGAACAAGAGTTTCGGCCCATATCGTTTAGAAGGGTTTTCCCATTTTATTTGGAGGGGTTTTTGAGGGAATTTGAATTCAAACTTAATCCAAAACTATTCTAGTTTTACTCTAGGGTTTTGGAAACTTATTCTAGCATTCAAGTTGTGAAGCATCCCTTTTGTTTCTCCATAGTTATTTATAGTTTTACTATTCATATTTATTCCTTTAACTCTATAATTACTCTAATAAATCTAGTGATTAATCCTAAATTAATTCTATTTAATTTGAGGGTGTTACAGAGGGGGGCTCCAACAACGAGACTAGTGGAAAGCTGTGACTTTCCGATACCTCGGGAGACATCGCCGTGTCAGGAGTTTGTTTGCTCTATCTCTTTACATTCCACATTACTTATTGCATTACATTCTGCATTTACCTTTCTTAAAATTGCCATGTGTAGTTGCTTGGATTGAAATCTAGGGTGCAAAATTTTTAGCGGTAGAGTTAGCAACACATAGAAAAACATAGTGCACATTTTATAGGTTTTTATATGTGCTCTTAGCCATAGTGTTTTTGGAGAACCCTAATTCACCCCCTCTTAGGGTGTCACGGTCCCTTCACGAGCGTTTGAGCAGGTTGACTTCTGGAAAGAGCAGAGTTCGTGGTATGTCAAGCCTAGGCGATCATGAAATTCGACTTCTGGAAAGAGCAGAGTTCGTGGCGAGGCTGTCCAGGATCACGTTGACGTTGCTGAAACTAGTCACGTCATCAAAATCGGTGTCTGAATCCAAATCGATGCCATATGCAATGCTGCTGTCACTCGGAGGTACTTCACGACTGGGTGTGGCAACCTTCATGTCCTCAGTAATGACTTCTTAAGAACTTTCTTGTTCTGGTGATTCAGAATATTCAAAAGTTAATAAAACCTGAGTTACACGTCAAAACTCTGAAGTGTTCAGTAAGCAATGTTGAATCCATTATGAGCTTACTAATGAAAATTTAAAGCTTTTTGTGCTGATTCTTATTTCCCGTGATAAGAAATATCTTACTTCAGTAGTTGTATGGATGCCATTGCTGATGCGCTTGGCCCTGCCAGTTTGAGGAACACCTGGAAGCTTTCTTTGGTTTCTCCGCACTCTCCTTGGCCTCACGATCTATGATAACAAGGATATTCAAATCAATTTTAGAAAGGTTGAACCAATAAGTTCTACAACAAGGATTATTGCAGCACTCTGAAAATATTGTTTCCAGGTTTAGTACTTTGTTGCTTATGTAATTTCTGTGAGTACTTGCAGATTCTTATATTAGTAAGGAAAAAAGTACAAATTGCTTCTCTCAAGTATAGTCAAAGTCTGAATAACCCCCTAAACTATATCTTGGTTCAGTTCGCACGCCAAATTATGTTATTTGATTTAATTTACCTCTTAATACATTTTGTCGTTTTTGTTTTCTGTGCACAAGTGGAGTCTTACATTAAAATTTTGCAAGATGATAACAGACATCATAACACATGATAGATTTTCTATCATTGTTTTGGTAGGATAGAATTTTTAATAACAAATTAATTCTTAGGGTATAAAATTATATGAATATGAAGAATAATAATGAAAATTCACTATATTTTTAGGCATACATTGTGACATCCCTACCGTCCTGTAAAATTTCAAATTAGAATTCAACTTGTGTATAGAGGTGTAAAAAAGACAAATTGTATTAGAGGGTAAAATGAACCAAATTCTATAGTTTAGGGGGTAAATTGAACAAAGAAATAGTTTAAAGTGTTATCCAAACTTTCTCTATATTTGAAGGGAGTATAATTTAGATTTTTTGCTACTAGTAATATGTAGGGTCCTCCCCAGCTACTGTTTCATGTCCAAAACACTACATCTGTAGCAGTATGTGCTTATATAACATGATATTGTCAAGATGATGTGTATAACAGGCATAAAGTTACAGCACACTTACTTTTATAGGAATAATCTCGTCGTCGTCGTCGTCATCATCAGTATGAGCACGAGGAATGGCTGCAGGTTGGTGGGCGACAACAACGGAGAGCTCATCATCTTGCAATCACCGCATACTTATCTACTTATCACATTGACCAGGGAGGACTGAATTGGTGCTACTCTGAAACAGTGTGTCTAAAACACAACACTGCAGTATGAAAAAAAAAATCATGTGACGCAGGGCCTCACCGTCGGGTGGTAATCAACATCCTTGTCACTCGCCGCCGCCGTCATCAAGCACGGCCATCCTCCGCTTGACCAATGCCATATTGTGTTCCATATGGGTGTTGGAGGACCGGGAACCGGCTAGCCTCCCTCTCTTCCTCTGTGGACTCAGAGAGAAACCAACAAAAGCAGAGTAACAGATTCAGAAAATCGAATCAATAGCAAGTGGCAAGAACAAAAACAAATGTGGCATCACGAGACGATCGAAGAAAACCTTGAGAGCTATAGAAGAAACCCTGGATTAGTTAATGATATTAATATCATTATCATATAATAAATGAACAAGATAATATCATACTACTAAACAAGTCGATGGCAGGGTAGTTGTGAAAAAAAAAAAACTTGCTTTGATGGGCTGGTCGATCCCCATTGCCATTGCCGCCGCTACCCTCGAGCTCGAACGGCTCGCCTGCTCACTGCGATTTAGGAGTCGAGGTTTCAGGTTGGAAATGCGGATGTGGGGAGGACGATGAGCAAGGACGGAGAAATATGTAGGAGGACGTTGCGTATACGGACTATATATATTGTAAAATTGGAAAGGAGACGACCGTTCAGTGATTGACGGTAGGATGCCGATATCCGTGGGGTTTCTCCCTTGTCCGTTGAAGATATTTTCCTTTTTTTCAAAAAATAGAAAAAAATGACCGTTGTACCGATAGAGTACGACCGCCATTTTCGCAAGCAGCTCGTTTGCTGAAGGAGATCTTCTCATAAGGGTTTAAATATGAGCGTTTATCACCGACCAGCATGTAGCAGCCATATTCCCTCTTTCAGATTTGGCTGCCGCAAAATTTTATTATGGATAAAAGGGCTTGATTGATGCATTGTTTTCTTCCTTTCTTCCCTTTGTGACAAGTGCAATTCTAGTATTGGAAAAAAAAAATCCCACAAAAAAATACTACCTCTGTTTTTTATATCTTTGACGTTTGGACATTAGTTCATTTTTGAACTAATGTTGTTGTCCTAACGTCAAATATAGGAAACCGGAGGTAGTATAACTCTAGAAATTAAATCTTAACTACTCCGCCTAATTAAATGGTCAGATTTAATTTACATGTCAAAACTAACTATATTTGGTCAAAAATGAGGGTATGCGAGTCTTTTTACGTCATCACTAATCTATCTAGAAAAAATAGAATTGCATTTTTTATGGGAGGGATACATATTTTCCCCTGGTTTGCTTTTATTGATCCAGAGTGCAACGTCCGAGTGGCATCTTCTTCTTCTACAATGAGCAATCTGTTCGCTGATCCGTTGGAGGATTCACCGACAGCGCTTGCGTCGAGGACGGCAGGGTGGCCGGCGTTCTTTCCGTCGCAGACATGCCAGATCTCCTCGACCGCACCGGCCGGCCGCCTCGAGACCTCAACCCCGTGTCCAACATAACTTTCAACGACATCGAAAATAAATTCCATCGAAAACAAAGGATAATTTGGCTAAACGAAACTGGCACGAAAGTATGCGATGTTGTTATTGTAATAGCGATGAAACTATTAAACATCTGTTCTTTAAGTGTCATTTAGCTAGGTTAATATGGAGAATCATACCTGCCACTTTTGGCCTTTATAAACCAAATAGTGTAATACATATGTTTGGCTCATGGCTACAAGGGGTAGAGAGGAGACAAAAGAATTTAATATTAATAGGTGTAAGTGCAGTTTGTTGGACGATTTGGCTTTGTAGAAATGATATTGTTTTTGACAAAGTGCACAAACAAACTGGTTTGCAGATTCTTTTCAGGGCCACACACTGGATCAGGTTTTGGGCTCTACTGCAGAAGGAGGAGGACCAGGACACTGTCTTGGTGGCTTGTCGAGCTTTGGAGTCTACAGCCATGGAGATTTTTGCAAGGAAGGGGTGGCAGTTTAGTAATAGGCTTTGCTTCTAATCTGCTATCTAAGTTTGCTTAAAAGTGTGTTTCTTTGTGTCGGTGCCAATCCTAAAGGAGGCCCTAAGACGACGATAAATCGCCAACTAAGCCACAGGAACTAATAAACTCAGCGAGAGTTAAGCAAGGCAGCTCCAATCCTCTGGCAGGCTCGAGGGTGCCCAGCACCCCTCGAGCGAATCGGAACTCCGCCTCGCTCGAGGCCTGGAGGCCGCCCTCGACAACCCATCTCCGCCTCGCTCGAGGCTTCCCCTCGCTCGTGGGGCCCGCTGGTGGTTCACATGCCCCATGGACAAGAACATTTAATGGCTCCGCACGGCCTTGGACGCGGGAGTCAAGCGACGGATCCTTCGGCCATCCCCGGTCATCTCCACCAACTCCTGACACCGTGCGGTCATCCTCGACGCTGCGCACAGACCTGTGCAATGTGACAGGCCTGTGCTGTCACGCTCCCCTGTTTCACCAACTCCGGTACGGGAACCTCTCGAACGGGCATGGGGAACCCTCGAATGGATGCACGGCTTGCTGCACTCGATGATGCCGCACGACGCCAGCCCTTAAAATCAGGAGCACAGGAAGCATGCGTCATGAACAGGGGACGCCACGTCACACGCCAGAGCCCCATGCGCCAGGAAGTCGTATAATCCGACAACGCGAGCCAGGACAGGAGCCACGCCTGTGACCATACCTCACCATACGCTGTCACTGTGCCAAACACAGTACTCTCGCTATTTGTAACTGCCCCTCTTTCGACTATAAAAGGAGGAGGCAGCCCCCTAGAAACGGGGGAGGAAGACTCTAGACACCAGACACACTCACTCGTTCATTGACCACTAAGTTCGCTAAAGAACGTAACTCTCACTCGCTCCAAGGGACCTGGGGGCTCATCCTCCTCTCCCGCCAAGCTTGTTGCTCCCCTACTACGAGCACCCCCGGTGCAAGGCAATATAGTGCGCAAGCACACCCTGCTGGACGTACGATCGGAAGATCGGAACCAGGATAAATCTCGTGTCATCGTGTTGCCCTTGCATCGACCATCGAGAGACGGGACACAGCGCACTTTCTGCAGGTGTTTGGACCCCCGCTGGGTTCCGGCACCGACAGTGGCGCGCCAGGTAGGGGGTACGCGCTGTGATCGACTTCTTGACCCACCAGTTCTCTCGATGGTGATCCGTACAGAGCGTCTTGTTGACCGCTGCTCCTACGGTTCATCCGACCCGCTCCCGGCTGGATTCACCATCTGGTTCGGGAGCCTGGGGTTTGAGGCAACCGGCAACGGTTATCTCATGCGGCTCCTCCCAAGGGATGCGGCTGCCACCGCCGCGACCGTCGCGACGGCCCCGCCGCCGCCACCAACACCCAGGCGCAAAAGGCGCTCAGGGCAACGCTCACGACGGGCACGCATGGAGCGGCGCTGGGCTGCGCGCGCGCCACCTTGACGACGTCGACCTCAGCGAGGACGCCGTCGCCAAGGATACGGAGGCCGCGCCCTCACCCGTGCCTCCGCCCACGCGCCCGAACAAGGATGGCGAAACCGAGCCGTCACGTTTCCCATATGGGATGCGTGGAACGGACATGACGTACTCGTCATCAATCAGCACGGCGATGGACGCCTACGACGACCTCGCTGGACATCACCTGCTCTCGATCCGGAACCTCATCGCGACCTCGCCGGGCGACTCATACCTCAGCACGAGCGCGGAGGAGACTTCGCAGGAAGACCCGGAGTGGGACTACCTCGAACTTTGTGACTACAAAGCTTTTGTGGCGTTTCAGGCCGCGGCGGACTACTGCCTCGACTACTCCGATGACTCAAGCACAAGGGATCATGACCCTGCGCGGGAGTGTTTCGTCGCGGCAGTGTTCGAGCCGGACACGGAGGACAACAGCCCCGTCGGGGCTCGGGACCCTGTGGGAAGTGTGGCACCCCGGCAGGCGGCACCTCCCGCGACCGGAGACGCCGCACTGATCCAAGCCCAGCTAATCCAAGTGCGGGAACTCGAGGCCAACCTCGAAAACGAGAGACGTCAGGTTCGACGGCTGCGCGCGGCCCTCGATACGGGGCGACCCGGGCCCAGCAACTTCGCGCAGAAGGTGGCGCGCACCGCTCAGGCACGAATCATGGCCGACGACCACGGGGACGATCCCCTGGCCCTGGCAAGGACCAGCCAGAAGTTGATCGTCGCAGCTACGCTGATACGAGCAATGCCGGAGCAATCGACACCGCAGGGCCGCAATCTGCGCCGCGAGGCGCAGGCCCTGATCGAACAGGCCGCGGTACAGCAGGCCGAGAGCTCCGCGTCGCGTATGAGATGTTCCGACAGCATGGGAGTCGCAGGTGGAGCGCAAGACCGAGCGGAGTCAGTGGGTACTCCTCTCAAAAGCCGGATGAAGGCTCCTGTGAAGGAGCGCATGCTGGACACGCGCGCTGGCAAAGATGATGCCCGCCACATCCTTAACAAAAGGAAGCTCGACGCCACCACAGCCCACGGGTACCACGCCCGACGCGGAGGCCGCTACGACAGCCGTGAGGCAGGAGCCCATCGCCGGAACCTCCTGGTACTCGGGTGTTCAGCCGCGAGATCCGGACGGCACCGATACCTCCACGGTTCCGACAACCGACCACCATCGTCAAGTACTCCGGAGAAACCGACCCTCGAGTTTGGCTCAACGACTATCGCCTGGCATGCACGCTCGGTGGTGCGTCCAGCGATGAAGTCATCATCCGCAACCTGCCCCTCCATCTTGCGGACTCAGCGCGAGCATGGCTGGAGCAGCTGCCCCCGAACCAGATCCATGACTGGAGCGACCTTGTCGACACCTTTGTGGGCAATTTCCAGGGCATGTACGTACGCCCGGGGAACCCCTGGGACCTTCGGCAATGTTGCCAAAAGCCCGGCGAGTCCCTGAGGGATTACGTTCGCCGCTTTTCCAAGTGCTGTACGGACCTTCCGAACGTCGGAGATTCGGAGTGCTCCATGCCTTCCTCTTAGGCACGACGAATCGAGGGTTGGTGCGCAAGCTCGGGCGAAAGCCCCCCACTACCGTCAGTGGGCTGTTCGACATCGCCACGTGCTATGCCTCCGGCGAAGAGGCAGAGGGCGCCAACTTTGTCGACAAAAAAGGGAAGCGCGTGGAAGGAGCGCCCGCGGAGGGAAGCAAGCCCAAGGCCCCCGCCAAAAAGATGAAGCAGGGGAAGAAAGGGAAGAAGGCGCAGCAGGCACCGCGAGTACAGGAGCCAGACGACGACTCCGATGAAGCCCTCGCGGCGGACCCCGCCCGCAAGGGTCCAGGAGGTCAGCCTCGAGGCCCGGGGGTCTTCGACGACATGATCAAGAAACCGTGCCCGTACCACAGGGGCCCGGTCACTCACACCCTCGAGCATTGTGAGATGTTGAAGAAGTACTACAACCGCGTGGCCGCGAAGAACGACAACGAGAAGAGAGACGCCGACGGCAAGGACAAGGGTGGATTCCCCCAGGTGGAGAATGTGTTCTTCATCTTCGGAGGGCCCACGGCCAACATGACGTCTCGACAGCGCAAGCGCGAGCGTCGAGAGGTCCTGGCGGTGCACCGGGCGGCCCCAAAGTACCTCGACTGGTCGGAGGAGGCCATCTCCTTCAGCATAGAGGATCACCCTGATTTCATTCCGAATCCGGGGCAATATCCGCTCGTCGTCGATCCCGTCATTGGCAACACACGCTTCTCCAAGGTGCTCATGGACGGAGGCAGCAGCCTCAACATCATGTATGCTCCCACCCTAGGGCTCCTGGGGATCGGCAGGGACCAGCTGCGCCCGAGCAAGGCGCCATTTCACGGCGTCGCCCCGGGGAAGTGGGTTCAGCCCCTCGGACAGATCGACCTACCGGTCTACTTCGGGACGCCGGACAACTTCCGCAAGGAAGTCCTCACCTTCGAGGTAGTGGGGTTTCAGGGAGCTTATCACGCCATTCTTGGGCGACCGTGCTACGCCAAGTTCATGGCCGTCCCAAACTACACCTACCTCAAGATGAAGATGCCGGGCCCGAAGGGAGTCATCACCGTGGGACCTTCGTTCGAGCATGCCTATGAATGCGACGTCGAGTGCGTTGAACGCGCTGAGGCGCTCGCTGAGGACGAAGCTTGCGTAGCTCGTCTGGAAGAGATGGTTCACGAGATCAACGACCCCGCGCCGAAGCATGTTGGCAGCTTCGAGCCAACCGAGCAGACCAAGGACGTGCCCCTCGACCCCAACGACCCTAACGGCAGGGTGTTGAGGGTCAGCTCTACCCTCGATCGCAAATAGGAAGTGGTGCTCGTCGACTTCCTCCGCGCCAATGCCGACATCTTCGTGTGGAGTCCCTCGGATATGCCCGGCATACCGAGGGAGGTCGCCGAGCACTCCCTTGACATCCAGCCCAACTCCAGGCCGGTGTGCCAACGTCTTCGGCGCTTTGACGAACAGAAGCGTCGAGCGATTGGAGAGGAGCTGCGCAAGCTCTTGGAGGCCGGATTCATCAAGGAGGTTTTCCATCCCGTGTGGCTAGCTAACCCTGTATTAGTTATGAAAAAGAATGGGAAATGGCGGATGTGTGTGGACTACACTGGTTTAAATAAAGCATGTCCCAAGGTTCCTTTTCCTTTGCCACGAATCGATCAAATTGTAGATTCCACCGCGGGATGTGAGCTCCTCTGCTTCCTTGATGCGTATTCCGGTTATCACCAAATAAAAATGAAAGAATCCGACCAACTCGCGACTTCTTTCATTACCCCCTTCGGCATATACTGCTACACTACGATGCCATTTGGGCTTCGAAACGCGGGAGCTACGTATCAGCGATGTATGCTTCGGGTCTTCGGAGACCAGATCGGGCGCACCGTGGAAGCATATGTCGACGATATCGTCGTAAAATCCAAGAAGGCGGACAACTTGGTCGACGACTTACGTACCGCTTTCGAGGCTCTCCGGGCCGCCGGTGTGAAGCTCAATCCGGAGAAGTGCGTTTTCGGAGTGCCGCGTGGCATGTTGTTGGGTTTCATAGTCTCCCAGCGAGGCATTGAACCCAACCCCGAGAAAGTCGCTGCTCTCGAGCGGATGGGCCAAATCCGAGACCTGACAGGAGTCCAACGAGTCCTGGGATGCTTAGCGTCGCTAAGTCGCTTTATATCTCGATTAGGGGAAAAAGGTTTACCTCTGTACCGGCTCTTGAGAAAGCACGAACGCTTCTCCTGGACCCCAGAGGCACAGGAAGCCCTCGACAAGCTCATCGCATCGCTCTCAAGTTCACCCATCCTTACGCCACCAAGGGATGGAGAAACACTCTATCTATATGTAGCTGCAACAACCCAAGTGGTTAGCGCGGTCATCGTAGTAGAGAGAGAAGAAGAAGGCCATGCTCTGCCGGTACAACGGCCCGTGTACTATATAAGTGAAGTGTTGTCGGAAACCAAGACGCGGTACCCACAGATCCAAAAGCTGTTGTACGCGATTGTGCTGGCTCGAAGAAAGCTGAGGCATTACTTCGAGGCACATCCGGTGACCGTGGTCTCGTCGTTCCCTCTGGGGGAGATAGTCCGCAACCAGGACGCATCTGGAAGGATTATCAAATGGTCGGTGGAACTAATGGGCGAAACACTCATGTATGCACCTCGTAAAGCCATCAAGTCTCAAGTTCTCGCGGATTTCGTTGCCGAGCGGACGGACGTTCAACTACCCCCGCCTCAGATACAGGCAGAATGTTGGACCATGTACTTCGATGGATTTGTGATGAAGACCGGAGCGGGGGCAGGGCTTCACTTCATCTCACCGCGCGGAGAACACATGCGCTATGCGGTGCGGCTGCATTTCCCCGCTTCCAACAACATGGCGGAATACGAAGCCCTCCTCAGTGGGCTCTATATTGCCCTCGAGCTGGGTATCAAACGCCTCGATGTTAGAGGGGACTCGCAGTTAGTCATGGACCAAGTAATGAAGAACTTGAACTGCCACGAGGAGAAGATGGAAGCATACTGCCACGCAGTACGACGCCTCGAAGACAAATCCCTCGGCCTCGAGCTCAACCACATCGCGCGCAAGTACAACGAAGAAGCGGACGAGTTGGCGAAAATTGCGTCGGGGCGAATCATGGTCCCCCCGAACGTTTTCGCCCGCGACTGCTCGAGACCCTCCATCGAGCCCCAGCGTCCGGATACGACGTCACAAGCACCCTCGAGGGAGGCTCGTATTGAGCCAATGGACGAGGATCCCTCGACGGAAGGCATCGAGAGCCCTCAACCTAGGACGCCTCCACTTGACGTGCGAGAGGCGATGGAAATAGACGAATCTCCGGCCCCGCAAGACTGGCGACGCCAGTACATATACTGGATCGACCGCGGCACGCTACCCTCGGATCGGACCGAGGCGCGGCGCATCGCCAGACGAGCTAAGTCATTCGCCATGATCGATGGCGAGCTGTACAAGCGCAACCCTTCTGGAATAATGCTACGCTGCCTCCCCGTTCCCGCAGGGCGGCAGTTGATACGAGACATTCACGCAGGGACATGCGGGCATCACGCGGCGGCCCGAACCCTCGTGGGCAACGCCTTCCGACAAGGTTTCTATTGGCCCACAGCGGTTGCCGACGCGATAGAGGTCGTGCGTACCTGTGAAGGGTGCCAGTTCTACGCCCGCAAGACGCACCTCCCGGCGCATGAGCTACAAACCATCCCAATCACATGGCCCTTCGCCGTGTGGGGATTGGATCTCGTGGGACCATTGCCAAAAGCGCCCGGGGACTTCACCCACTTGTTGGTCGCTATCGACAAGTTCTCAAAATGGATCGAGGTCCGACCCATCACTAACATTCGATCTGAGCAAGCGGTACAGTTCTTCGACGATATAATCCACAGATTCGGGGTGCCAAATTCAATAATCACCGACAACGGCACCCAGTTCACCGGCAAGAAGTTCCTGGAGTTCTGCGACCGCCACCACATCCGCGTGAATTGGTCGGCCATGGCGCACCCCCAAACAAACGGCCAGGTAGAACGCGCCAACGGCATGATATTGCAGGGATTAAAGTCGAGGATCTTCAACAAGCTGAACAAGTTTGGCCGCAAGTGGGTCGGCGAAGTGCCCTCGGTCGTATGGAGCCTCAGAACGACCCCAAGCAGAGCCACGGGTTTCACCCCTTTCTTTCTAGTGCACGGTGCTGAGGCGATCCTGCCCACGGATCTGGAGTACGGGTCCCCAAGGCTCAGGGCGTATCAAGAGGAAGCGAATCAACAAGCCCGACGAGACTCCCTCGATTGCATGGACGAGGCGCGCGACGTTGCGCTGTTGAACTCGGCAAGATATCAACAGACGCTCCGCCAGTACCAAGCGCGGAAGGTGCGACGTCGAGACTTCAACAAGGGGGATCTGGTCCTCAGGCTGCGACGAGACACTCGAGGGCGCCACAAGTTCACCCCTCCGTGGGAAGGCCCCTACATCGTCGCCGAGGTCCTGAAGCCAGGCACGTACAAGCTAGCCAACGAAAAGGGCGAAGTCTTCACTAACGCCTGGAACATCCAGCAACTACATCGTTTCTACCCCTAAGCTCCTCGCGCTTACCCATGTACTAGTTCGTGTGACTCTATGATAATAAAGTCGCGTACAGTTTGAAATGTCGGGATCATCGCTTGTCTCGCGGAGAGAAAGGCATAACGCCCCCCGAACGGATGAAGGAAGCTCTTTATTGCCATCACACGCATGACCGGCGAACGGTCGTGTACAATAAACCAGATACAAAGCCGCTCCTATGCGGCCGAAAGACGTATGCGGCCATGCCCATTTCTCAACAGTGGCGACCCTAGACCGGCTAGGGATGTCGCTAGTTTTCTTCTAACATCGGCATGGCCACATACGCCGAGGCAAACGGGGAGCACTCCACGGCCGGCGCGGCGACGATTCGAAGAATCTCGTCGACCTCCAGGTCGCCGCGCGCGCCCCGGTTGGCGAAGCGACCTTCACCAACAGGGCGAGAGCATGAGCGGCGCAACGTCGGCTGCGACGCCCACCTATAAGGACGTGGCACGCACCCGGAAGCAAGACCACTCTGCCACCAAGGCGCGCCACCACCGGACGCCGTGGACGGGTGACCAGAGCACCTGCCTCGTTCAACCATCGCCTAAACGCCGTCCAGCTCAAGCTGGAAGACGAGGCACCGGTTCCCGACGGGGGCAACCGCTATCCAAGCATCGACCAGCCCGAGCTGGAAGATGATGCAGCGGTTGCCGACAAGGTAGATCTGGCTGGCACCTTTTCTCCTTCATTTGCCTCCCCCTTCGCTAGCATTCTTCTAACACCAAAACTCCGCCCACCCTCGAACTAAGTCAGGAGGACGAGCTCTGCCCCACCCCACCATTCCTAATTCTAAACCCATTGTACTCGTGGAAGGTTTACAACGCTTGCGATCCCTACCACCGTCGTCGAGCCTATTTATAGCACCCACGCCCTGACCCGCTTCACAGCGTGCGCCTGGCCCTCTGCGCAAGGCCATCTCACGCACCTTACTCATAGGACGGACCCCCAACGGGGCCCCCTAATGAGAGGACGGCGCGTGACAGCACGGCAGAGGCGGGCACCCCTCAGGGAAGGAATACGCTCGACGCGTAGCGAACTGATAGGGACGTGCACTACTGCCAAGGTCACGAGGTTACTATTTTCGTCAAAAAGGTGGGGCGGACGGCATCAAAGGTAGCAGCACGCCACCGCTCAGCGAGCTGCACACAAGTCGAGGCCGCAGCCCTCACTGAATGCTCTGCACGCTGACAGGAAGCCCGTGACGGGACGAAGCAGCGGAGCCATGCACCCGTCACGTCACCTGCGCCGAGGCAGCGGCGCCATGCACCCGTGTTAACGGCCGTTATATGCCATTATTGGACGTCAACCCTGGCATGAAACAAACACCAAACTAGACATAGGTGTTTAATTCTAACTATTTCCACTAGCTTTGGTGAATTGTTGATTTCAGGAGGCCACATCTGGATACAATGATAAAAATATGCAAAATACATACAAAAGTGGCACCATTGGAATGTACCATTGCGAAGGCCTCGTCAAGACGATCGAAATAGACATTTGGATGACCCGATTCGGAGTCCGGACGAGAAAGTTACGCGTCCGGGAAGATCACCGGCACAACCCTGCCAGGCCGGTCGGCCTGACTTAGGCCGATCGGCCTGGACAAGGCCGGCCGGCCTACAATGGTCCCCAAAATGCTCCAAACTTTGCACAAGGACCCTAGGGAGTCACCAATGGACCTCCAAGCAAGAATTGACAAGAATAAATGAAGTTAAGACCGAAAGGCCTAGGCCATGGATTGGAAGGTCCACCTACCTAGGATTCTCGGACAACTTCAACTCAATACAACCAAAACCGCCTCAAAGGACAACATGCAACCGTTGGTGAGCGAGTCGGTGCAACGGAGGGCCGAGAGGGGCCAGTGCCAGGCCGAACGGCCTCCCCTAGGCCGGCCGGCCCCCAACTGTCAAGCTTGAGGTGAACGCCACCACAACCGTCATCAGGACATCATCAGGAGCGTCCACAAGAAAGACGGTGCCAGATGGCGACAGACCCAGGCCGAACGGCCTAGATCAGGCCGGCCGACCTACTTTTGTGGCCGTTACGCCTCCCCTTTCGCGTGGAAGCTAAGCAAGCATGTGGCTTAACATCTACGCTGGCTTCCATGCTTGGGAGGCTATAAAAGGCGCCATTCACCCCCACTCAAGACATAACAAAATAGAGGAGAAGTGCTACCACTTCCATACTTAGAAAATAGGGAGAGAGGTGAGGTGAGAGTCTGGGAGAGAAGCCGGAGCTGTCGGCTTCTCTTCCACTTTGTACCTCGGCGGATGCGGCTCAACTTCGAGTAACATCCGGCTCTTGTCTGGTAACTCGGGCTTCCTTCTGATTTATTAAGCATTCAGTCTTGCTAGCTTGTTCTCTGGTTTCTCGTTCACTACTTAGTAGTGGGTGCTTTGCTCTGAATTCAAGTGAAGTAGTAATTATTAGTATAGGCGTGGTGCCTAGACTAGTCGTTACCTTGGTTTGCACCCAGTTCAACGGAATAGTTGCGGTAGCCGGCAGGTGGTGACAGCCCTGTCCGGCCGACGTAATCCACCATGTTAGTTCTGGTCTGTAGGACTTAGGGGTAGGCGGTACCACTCCCCTTCTCATCCCTTTCTGTGAGTGGTGGTGTCTCAGGCACCCGAAGTGAACTCTCTTGAACAAGTCTGACTTGCTTGATTTATCGAAATATCCAGTATTGCTACACAAGTACCCTCTCTACCCTCAGCCTTTTTATCTCTTCTTTTCTTTTTGTTGTCATCCATATCCCCTATATTACCCTTTCGGACGAATTAATTAAAGGATTAGTACACTTCTCGTTCCCCGTGGAAATCGATCCCTGGAATACTCCCGGGTGAAAGCTACATCGGTATCCGTACGCTTGCAGATTTATCTGTAGGTCATAAGAAATACCAACAAGCTTTCTGGCGCCATTGCCGGGGAACGGTAGCTGTTCTTATCCCGAACCTAATTCGTCCTGAGGACCCAGTGTGTCCGAGGACCGGTGGATGGTCGCTTCCTGGTGTGATGAGTGATTGACAACGTGGTGTGGATTGACGTTTCCCTTGGCTCAAGTATTGCAGGTGTAGAATGCGGCTTGGTTGCATTGGTGCAGGTGAAGAACAGGCGCGAAAGGTCTTAGCCATGGCGGCCTCCGAGGAGCGGAGAGACAAGTAGGCTTGGTTCGAGGGACCCGGTGGCCGGTGGATCAAGTGCGGTTCGCATGCTGGCAAGAACGAGCAAGGGGACGTGGTTCCGGTGCGAGGTAGCGGCTCACAACCGAAGCTCGTACGCGGACGAGAAGCCGGCGCAAGGTGGCGACTAACGACCGAAGTTTGCGCGCGGGGTTTGGTGATTTGGCCACAAAATCATCGGTGGACGGTTTCCCTTGGTTTGGGCCTCAAAACCAAGGACCGAGGACTCGACGAGGCGAACTTGGGCAGCTAGTCCTGTGTGGGCTGACAGGGGAGGTTTAACCGCCCCCCAGGGCCGGTTTAACCGCCCCCCTGGGCTGGCCCAAGAACGGCGTCGAGGAGCTTCGATCCGGAGGACACGCGGCGTGACTGCAAGGCTTGCGTCGGAGGGAAGCTAGCTTGCAGTGGAAGGTGCCCGAGCCGGAAAATATCTGAGATCAAAATGTCAAATTTGCCCCTGAGGGGTATGTATCACTTAGGGGTAGTTTAGTCTTTAGGACACCACCACTTGGACTACTAATAGGCCCCTTCAGGGCTGGTGGCTGTCATCTCTCTAGTTATCTCTTTAGGTTTTACTTTGAACTTGTTTTCCCTTTCATCCCCTCCACCTAGAACTACTTCGAATCATTCCTAGTTTGTATAGGTGAATTCATGGTTATGTGATTGAGTTTGTGCTGCTCATCTTTGTGCCATGATTTGATTTCCCGAGCTCCCTTTCCTTTTTTCTATTTTCGTGGGTATTTTCGGAGCTATTTTTGGGGGATTTTCGTTCTTCTTGTTCTAGGGCGTTTTCTCTCGGATTTCTTTGGGGGATTCATGTATGAGTGCCTTGTGCCTCTTTTGCTGGTGATCCTTTGCCCCCAAACGCCGAGAATCGCTCTGGATTTGAGATTTTCGGGATGAACTCGAGGTCATGGTGTTCTTCGCGAGATCTACGATTCCGGGAGTTGTACTGAGTTAGAGGCCGAGATCTTTTGGGAAAACACTCCACTGGAGGTCTAGATCATCTGACCAAAATCTCGCCTCAAGAGCTCGAGCGGTTTGGGAGATCCACTTTTGTTTTGACTTTTTCCCGAGCCACCCAGGCCCGGGCGGTTTAACCGCCCCCCTGGCCGGTTTAACCGTCCCCCTCTGGGTGTGTTAGATCGAGCCGTGTTTCGGGTCGTTTTAGTGTTCGTTTCGATTGGTTCGAGTTCCGCTGCTTGTTTCTTGTTCCTAGGGTCAGTAGCTTGACAGTGGCTACGTGATCTTGGCAAGATTGCTCTCGGAGGTTTCGGAGTCATTTTGGGAGAATAGCCGGATTGGTTGGAAAGATTTTTTATCGGCTCCCATTCACTCCCCCCCTCTCTGGTCGCCGTTTCGGTCCTTCAATTGGTATCAGAGCCGGTTACGGGTCTTTGCGACTCTAACCAGTCTAAGATCCAAAGATGGCGTACCAAGATCGGGGTTCCGGGCCTCCGCACTTCGATGGGAAGAACTACCCGAACTGGGTTGCGCGTATGGGCGCTTTCTTGCGAGGCAAAGGAAAGTTGCTGTGGGATGTGACCAAAGATGAGAACTATGTCAATCCCACCAACTTAGATGCCCAGGATGCAAAGGATAGATTTGAGGCGAATGCCCGAGCTGTTGACTACTTGTTCCGTGCTTTGTCTGCCGAGGAGTTTGAGCGTGTTTTGGGCGAGGACCTAGCTTGCCAGATCTGGCAGAAGCTCAAGGTAGCCCACGGTGGTGATAGCCATGTCAAGGCTAGGCTTTTCTCGATGTACAGGAGGGAGTATGAGAATTTTGCTCATTTGCCAGGAGAGTCTGTTGATGCTTTGTTTCAGCGTTTCACTTCGATTGTCAACAACATGAAAGCCAACATTACCGTGCTCCCATACTCGGATCATGACCGAGCTATCAAGCTCCTGCAAGCACTTGATAGATCCGTGTGGGGTGCCAAGGTTGAGGCAATCATGGAGTCGGCAAACTATGAGACTCTTTCTGTTGACGAGCTTTTCTCGAAGTTGAAGTCTTCTGAGGTTGACAGGCAGTTGCTTGCCAAGGCTAAGAGTCCGACTGATCCCCATAGTCTGGCTCTAGTCGGTGGCTCTGGATATGGACATGCTAACACTCCTAGACACTTTGCTTTGTCTTCTCTTGTGTCCCTTCCAGATGAAGAGTATGAGGTGCTGAGCGAGGAGGATCTCGCGTTGCTCACGAGGAGGTTCGAGCGGATGTACCAGAACCGCAAGGGTTCGAGGCGTGCCGGGAGTACGTGCTACAGATGCGGGAAGATGGGCCACTTCATTGCCGAGTGCCCCGAGGAGATCAAGAACGACTACAACCGCAAGCACCGCCCGCGAGACGACCACAAGCACCGTCCCAAGGACGAGTACCGCTCCAAGAACAAGAACAAGGAAGAGAGAAGATCCAAGAACAAGCACGGTGGACACAAGAAGCACAGATCTCGAGCGATGGTGGCTGATGCGAGCGACATCGACACAAGCTCCACCAACACGTCGTCAAGCTCAAGGAGTGAAGATGAGGACCGCGGCCACCACAAGGAGAAGAAGAGCTTGAACCGCAACTTCAACGGCATCTCCTTCGCCGCCGTCGACTACTGCACCATGGCACACGACTCCGTGAAGAGCAAGGACGACTCCGACTCCGACTCTGAGGATGAGGTATTGACAGATCCCACCTCTTTGCGTCAGGAGATTGCTAGGCTAGAGCAGTTGGTCGATAACCGCGATGATGTGCTTAGAAAGACCAACAAGGAAAAGAGGGAGTTTAGGTCCTTGCTAGGAGAGTCCAAGGATAGAGTGGCTGAGCTTGAGACCTTGCTTTCTAAGACTGGAAAGAAGGCTATGGAGTTTGAGTCTTTGCTTTGCGAGTCTAGGGAGAGAGCAGCTTCGCTTGAGTCTGAGATTTCTGTTTTGAAAGATGCTCCTCTTGTGTCTGATGAGGTAGAATGCTCGTTCTGTGATATGCATATTGCTGATCTTGTTGTGCTTAAGGAAAAACACATGAACTGCTTGGATGAACTAGAGAGTGCTAGAGTTGAGCTTGCTGAGTTGAAGTCTAGGTCATCTTTGCTAGGTGCTTGTACTTCTTGTCCTGCTTTGCATGCTCAGTTGCTTGAATCACGCACCATGATTAGTTCACTTGAAGCACAACTTAAATCACCCATTGCAAATTCCTGTTCTGCTTGTGATGTTGTTGCATTGAAGAATGTTGAGCTAGAACAGTGTGTGAACAGATTGCAAGATGAGAATGATGAGCTAAGATAGTGTTTGGGTTGGTTGTCTGGTCGTGAGCCTCAGCTCAAGATGTTGATTGCTAGTTTCAAGAGAGCTGATGGTTGTGGTCTTGGTTCTGAGAAGGTTGGTGAGAGTAGTGGTGAGAGAGAGAGAGATCCAGAGAGCTCCACCGCAAACATTCCCACAAACCCACCAAAAACCATTCTCAAGAACACCTTCACACCCAAACCAAACCACCTGCTGAACAAGCTTGACACCACTCCAGATCCTCCCAAGTTTCCACCTAAGTCAGAGAACTTTCAGAGGAGAGTGACCTTTGTGAGGAGTGGGGTTTACCAGCCGAGAGAGAAGGCACAGCCGAGAGAAACTCCAAAGCCAAAGCCAGTCCGCTTCCATTGTGAGCATTGTGGAAGGGATGGACACCTTGAGGAGTTTTGTTGGAGGAAGAAAAGGGAGGTGAGAAGAGAGAAGGAGGTGGGGAACAGGGACAGGTACTACTCTTCTCGTAGTGTGCCTGTGTCTCGTTCACCCTGGCCGAGAGGCGACGCCTTTGTGCGTACAGTTCCTGTGGTTACTAGTCGTGGTGTTCCTGTTGTTCGTGAGTTTGCTAGGCGGCCTCCGTTTCGCAGTCAGTTTGGTTCGGGGAGGTTCGACCGTAGCTTTGAGGCTAGGAGAGAGTCTAGGCCACGTTTTCCCCCGCGTGGTGCTAGAGGTCCGATGGTGAGAGACGAGAGGGTGTCACGCGGTAGAGTTGATTTTGCTAACCCTTCTTTTGAGCAGATGGCCCGACACTGGTTTGACTCGTTCTGTGCTAACCCCAGTGTCGAGTCATTTGCTCATTCTCGTTCTCGGTTCTGATTGTGCAGGTGGGAGGCTTGGAGAACTTTTGGTTGATGGATTCTGGCTGCTCGAGACACATGACAGGTAATGGTAAGTGGTTCTCCAGTCTCACCCCGGTGGTGTCCAGGCAGTACATCACTTTCGGGGATAAGGGTAGAGGTAGAGTGTTGTCAGAGGGTGCTATTCAGGTGAGCGACACTTTCATGTTGAAGCGGGTTGCTCTTGTCAAGAATCTTGGTTTCAATTTGCTCTCGGTTTCTCAGCTTCTTGATGAGGGTTATGAGGTTCGCTTTAAGCGTGGTGATTCGAAAATTCTTGATTCTCGAGGTGACCTTGTGTGTATGATCATTCCTGAGGGACAGATTTTTTGTGCTGATTTTTCTCGATCTTTTGGTCCTTCACGGTGTTTGATCGCTGGTACTTCTTCTGAGCTTTGGAAGTGGCATAGGAGATTTGGTCATGTGAGCTTTGATTTACTCACACGCTTGAGTGCTCTTGACCTTATCCGAGGATTGCTCAAGCTCAAGTTCGAGAAAGATTTGGTTTGTGCAACTTGTAGGCATGGAAAAATGGTTGCTGCTTCTCACCCACCTTTGACAGATGTTATGACTGAGCGTCCAGAGGAGCTTTTGCACATGGATTTGGTTGGCCCCGCTCGAGTTCGTTCAGTTGGTGGGAAGTGGTATGTTCTTGTGGTTGTTGATGACTTTTCTCGGTATGCTTGGGTGTTCTTTCTGGCGTCGAAGGATGAGACATTTGATTTTGTTCGAGATCTGATTTTGAGGTTGAAAAACGAGAGTAATGGTGGTGCCATGAGAGCTATACGTAGCGACAATGGTACGGAATTTAAGAACACTCGTTTTGATGCCTTCTGTCGTGATCTTGGTCTCGAACATCAATATTCTTCGCCATATGTTGCTTGGCAGAATGGTGTTGTTGAGAGAAAGAATAGAACACTTTGTGAGATGGCTAGGACGATGCTAGATGAGCATAGGACTCCTAGGAAGTATTGGGCAGAAGCGGTGAACACAGCTTGCTATGTTTCGAATCGGATTTTCCTTCGTGCTTTCAAGAAGAAAACTTGCTATGAGCTTTTCCATGGTCGTTCCCCCCGTGTGAGTCACTTTCGGGTTTTTGGTTGCAAGTGTTTCATCTTGAAGAAAGGAAATTTGGACAAGTTTGAGTCTCGTTCGATGGATGGAATTTTTCTTGGTTATGCTAATCATTCTCGAGCATATCGTGTGCTCAATCTTGAAACTAACCAAATCATGGAGACTTGCGAAGTCACCTTCGACGAGACCATTCCGTGTAGCTCTTCTGCTTTTGAGTGTGCAGGTGATGATGACTTGGGACGGCCCATCTTTGAGGAAGAACAGCCTGATGATGAAGATGATGAAGAATTTCAGGCACCGTGTGGAGATCGTGTACCTTCTACTTCCACTACTACCACGACGTTCGACGACGGCCCCTCTGCTACACCTTCGTCGAGTCGCGCACCAGATCGAGTTCAAGTGGAAGCTGATGTTGAGGGGGAGGCAATCTCGAGGCGAGAAGCTCCCCGGCTGGTACAGAGGGATCATCCACCTTCGAAGATCATCGGGAACATGGATGAACGCACTACACGGTCGAGGTCACAGAACATCTCTCATTATGCTCATTCTGCTTTTGTCGCGTCTTTTGAGCCCAAAAATGTTGGACACGCTTTATCTGATTCCGATTGGGTCAATGCCATGCATGAAGAGCTTGAAAACTTTGAGAGAAATCAGGTGTGGAAGTTAGTAGAACCACCTCCAAATTGCCATCCCATAGGAACCAAGTGGGTGTTCAAGAACAAGAGGGATGAGAGTGGTGAGATTGTGAGAAACAAAGCGAGGTTGGTTGCTCAGGGGTTTTCGCAGCAGGAGGGGATAGATTATGAGGAGACATTTGCTCCTGTTGCCCGTTTGGAGGCAATTCGGATCCTTCTAGCATTTGCAGTTGCTAAAGGGTTCAAATTGTACCAAATGGATGTGAAGAGTGCCTTCTTGAATGGGGTGATCGAGGAAGAAGTGTATGTGAGGCAGCCCCTGGGTTTTGAGAGTGAGAAATACCCACACCGAGTGTACAAACTCCACCGAGCTTTATATGGCCTAAAGCAAGCACCCAGAGCGTGGTATGGTAGATTGAGAGGGTTCTTGCTTAGCAAGGGGTTTGTGATGGGGAAGGTTGATAAGACGCTCTTCTTGCTGAGAAATGGCAAAGATCTTTTAATCGTTCAGATTTACGTGGATGATATCATTTTTTGTGGCTCTTCTCATGATCTTGTTGCCAAGTTTGCAGACGATATGAGCAGGGAATTTGAGATGTCGATGATGGGAGAGTTGCAGTTCTTTCTTGGGCTGCAGATCAAGCAAACCAAGGATGGGACATTTGTGCACCAAAGCAAGTACACCAAGGACATTCTCAAGAAATTTGACATGAGCGACTCCAAGCCGATGACTACGCCGATGAGTACGACTACAGCTTTGGATGCGGATGTGGACGGAGAACCAGTGGACCAGAAGGAGTACCGGAGCATGATCGGCTCCCTCCTCTACTTGACGGCGACGAGGCCGGACATACAGTTCAGCGTGTGTCTGTGCGCTCGTTTTCAGGCTTCACCGAGGACTTCACATCGTCAGGCCGTCAAGAGGATTTTCAGGTATCTCAAGTTTACTCCTGAGCTGGGTCTTTGGTATTCTGCTGATTCCACTCTTGCACTTCATGGTTTTTCTGATGCGGATTTTGCTGGATGTCGTGTTGATCGCAAGTCTACTTCTGGTCAGTGTCAGTTTCTTGGATCGTCTCTTGTGTCTTGGTCTTCTCACAAGCAGTCTAGCGTAGCCCAATCCACCACTGAAGCCGAGTATGTTGCTGCTGCTAGCTGTTGTTCTCAGTTGCTTTGGATCACATACACCTTGAGAGATTTTGGCTTAGACATGTCCCATGTTCCACTTCTTTGTGATAGCACCAGTGCCATAAGCGTAGCCAAAAATCCCGTGCTTCATTCCAAAACCAAACACATAGAAGTGAGGTACCACTTTCTGAGAGATCATGTGGAGAAAGGAGATATTGAGCTTGCCCACGTTTCTACCCAAAACCAGCTTGCAGACATTTTCACTAAGCCACTTGACCAAGTTACCTTCACTCGCTTGCGAGGAGAACTTGGTGTGTGTGCGGTTTTCTGAGCTGAGTTTTGGAGGCTTATCTTGTAGCATATGTATATTTTTGTACCATCTTTGTATCTTGATGTATATTTTGCTTGCTTTTGTATCTTGATTTCATCTTTTGTATCATATCTTAGGATGAGCTTCTCCTATATGCAGTGATTGGTACAACTTGCTACATTTTAGAGTTTAGGCAGGCTGGCTAGGGATTGATTGGATGGATGGCTATGCTCTTGATGGTTTTGATATATATTCTATTGAGATAGTCTCTTTTTGCATTAAAATGACAAACTGAACTTAATTCCTACACCCATGAGTAAATGCCTTTGCATGTCTTGTTTGAGCCGAAATGGCTATATCCTGCTTACGATCATGTTAGGGTGTGATGTTCTTTTCAATTGGGTCAAAGACCTCTGTCATTGTAAATGTTTAGCCCATGCTTTATCTTGTGGAGGAGCATAAGCTTCTTTCTGTCGCAAAGACTTTTCATGTACCATGCCTAACTTGACAAACTTGAAAAATGAGATGTCTATGCATGAAAGAAGAAAGGATGAGAAAAAGAAATATTTGCAGAAAATTATGCTCATGTCTCTATGCTTTCACCATTGCACACACTTGCACACATGGGTGCTAAGCGGTTGCATGTTGTTTGCCGGAGAAGTCTCCCATGAGAAGTGAACACATGGCTCCGTGCTTTGACATGACATGAGGTAGAACTTGGGCGTTTATGATGATCTTTTGTCAAGAATGCTTGTCCTTTCATGATTTTGGTGAGATGACGTTTATTTTTGCTTAAACAATCCATGGTTAGGACTTTGCTCATGCGGTGACATTTTTGTTAAAAATCCACAATTTGCTCATGGCTTTGTCAATTGGATATATGTCTTCACCTTCTTGATGGCAATGCCCGTGTGACATGATGAACTAGCTTGTATGCCTCTTCTCTAACTTGTAGCATTTTGTATTGCTCATTGTATATTTGAGAAGCTTGTAGTTACATTTTGTACATTTTGCCTTGATGTGTGCATTGTCAACAAGGGGGAGAATTTCTGGAGCATTTGGCGAGGGGGAGTCGCTGCTGAATTTAGAAGAAAGCTTTTGCTCTAGAACTTGTCGAAATTGTGTGAGAGGTTGAAAGTTTTGCCCAAATGAGGTTTTCTGAAAATTTGCGAAGTTTCTGAGATTTTGATCATTGGAATATCTTGCTGGGCATATTTGGAAGGTTTTCAAGTTGGAACGGCATCATTCCGAGTTGTTTTGTGAAATTTTGGCCTTTTCCACTTTGGTCATCTGCCAGGGGCGGTTTAACCGCCCCCCCTGGGCGGTTTAACCGCCCCTGTGCTGAGAGCACAAGGTTTGTGATGGTTTGAGCCATTTTCGAGTGATTTTCGCACGCACAAGTTCACTTGTTCAGGGGGAGTTGCATCTTTGCAGGGGGAGTGCTTTGAGAGTCCTGAAAAGTGAGTTGGAGGATTTGAAGTTTGTGATTTGTGCTTTGTGCTTTTGCTCTGTTGCCGATGGTGTTGAGCCCTTTCGCTTCTTCTTGAAGGGTCGGCGTTTCTGGAGCTTTCTCTTGCAGAGTGACTTTGTTCTCGGCTTGTTCTTGCTTTTAGTCACTTGCTTGAGTCTTGTTTTCGATTTCTTTTATATTTTCTTCATATCAATTGGTTACTATGTGTGTGTTGTCAATGCACTCATCAAGGGGGAGATTGAGGACCCAGTGTGTCCGAGGACCGGTGGATGGTCGCTTCCTGGTGTGATGAGTGATTGACAACGTGGTGTGGATTGACGTTTCCCTTGGCTCAAGTATTGCAGGTGTAGAATGCGGCTTGGTTGCATTGGTGCAGGTGAAGAACAGGCGCGAAAGGTCTTAGCCATGGCGGCCTCCGAGGAGCGGAGAGACAAGTAGGCTTGGTTCGAGGGACCCGGTGGCCGGTGGATCAAGTGCGGTTCGCATGCTGGCAAGAACGAGCAAGGGGACGTGGTTCCGGTGCGAGGTAGCGGCTCACAACCGAAGCTCGTACGCGGACGAGAAGCCGGCGCAAGGTGGCGGCTAACGACCGAAGTTTGCGCGCGGGGTTTGGTGATTTGGCCACAAAATCATCGGTGGACGGTTTCCCTTGGTTTGGGCCTCAAAACCAAGGACCGAGGACTCGACGAGGCGAACTTGGGCAGCTGGGCCTGTGTGGGCTGACAGGGGCGGTTTAACCGCCCCCCCAGGGCCGGTTTAACCGCCCCCCCGGGCTGGCCCAAGAACGGCGTCGAGGAGCTTCGATCCGGAGGACACGCGGCGTGACTGCAAGGCTTGCGTCGGAGGGAAGCTAGCTTGCAGTGGAAGGTGCCCGAGCCGGAAAATATCTGAGATCAAAATGTCAAATTTGCCCCTGAGGGGTATGTATCACTTAGGGGTAGTTTAGTCTTTAGGACACCACCACTTGGACTACTAATAGGCCCCTTCAGGGCTGGTGGCTGTCATCTCTCTAGTTATCTCTTTAGGTTTTACTTTGAACTTGTTTTCCCTTTCATCCCCTCCACCTAGAACTACTTCGAATCATTCCTAGTTTGTATAGGTGAATTCATGGTTATGTGATTGAGTTTGTGCTGCTCATCTTTGTGCCATGATTTGATTTCCCGAGCTCCCTTTCCTTTTTTCTATTTTCGTGGGTATTTTCGGAGCTATTTTTGGGGGATTTTCGTTCTTCTTGTTCTAGGGCGTTTTCTCTCGGATTTCTTTGGGGGATTCACGTATGAGTGCCTTGTGCCTCTTTTGCTGGTGATCCTTTGCCCCCAAACGCCGAGAATCGCTCTGGATTTGAGATTTTCGGGATGAACTCGAGGTCATGGTGTTCTTCGCGAGATCTGCGATTCCGGGAGTTGTACTGAGTTAGAGGCCGAGATCTTTTGGGAAAACACTCCACTGGAGGTCTAGATCATCTGACCAAAATCTCGCCTCAAGAGCTCGAGCGGTTTGGGAGATCCACTTTTGTTTTGACTTTTTCCCGAGCCACCCAGGCCCGGGCGGTTTAACCGCCCCCCTCTGGGTGTGTTAGATCGAGCCGTGTTTCGGGTCGTTTTAGTGTTCGTTTCGATTGGTTCGAGTTCCGCTGCTTGTTTCTTGTTCCTAGGGTCAGTAGCTTGACAGTGGCTACGTGATCTTGGCAAGATTGCTCTCGGAGGTTTCGGAGTCATTTTGGGAGAATAGCCGGATTGGTTGGAAAGATTTTTTATCGGCTCCCATTCACTCCCCCCCCTCTCTGGTCGCCATTTCAGTCCTTCACGTCCACATATCATCCACCTACCATTATGAAATCCACTCCTACCTTATATCAATTCTCAGCTCCAAAAGCTGAAGATCTGGAGCCACCATCATCATCTCACCCCATAAAAAGCTCTGGCTACGGAATACACACAAAATTCATAGCCAAGATCAGAGAGAATCCATTTTCTGGAGCTGAAGGGGAAAATCCTTATGTTCACTTACGTGAATTTGAGCAAATTTGCTCATGTCTCGTGATTACGGGGATGGCCCAACAAACTCTGAAATGGAAGGTGTTTCCCTTCTCTTTGACGGGTCGAGCAAAGATATGGTGTGATCGCTATCGTGGGAGAGTGAAGGGAAGTTTGGAGACACTACGAGATAAATTCTGCTTAACCTTCTTCCCTGAATCTCGGGTCGCGGACCTTCGAATCGAGATCCTTACCTTCAAACAAAGGGAAGGAGAATCACTAGGGGCCGCTTGGGCTCGATTCACTTATCTTATGGCCACAGGACCTGATCTAGGGATCTCTGAACCCGTCCTTCTAATACATTTTAGAAGAGGCCTCGAAATCGAATCAGCCGAATTTCTAGATTCATCCTCAGGAGGATCTTTCAGTCATTTGACACCTAGTGAGGGAAGGGCCATTCTAGACAAAATTCTAGAAAACACCCCTTACACTGGGATCTATGATGATTTCCCGGAAGAAATTCCGGAGGAGGCCATAGAAGAGACATCCGCGTCGGAAGATGTGAAAACATCACAAGAATCCACACCAATCGTAGCACATCTCTCCGAAACTCTCCCTGAACCAACCCCAGAATATGATCTGGACCTACATGATTCTCATTGTGCCTTCCCCTACAATTTCCACGACGAGCTATTCCTGGAGTACAGGGACAGCTCAAAACTTCCCGTAGTTGAAAGGCACACAATTACTAAGGTCCAAGCCACCGACTACATTGACCAGCATTCTCGAGAGGAGTTCTATTCTGTCCAAATCCATCACTCTAAAAATTCTCTGACAGATCCTTTTCACAGGCCTACGATACCTCCTTTGCCTCCCGATCCTCCTAATGAAACATCCCTTAAGAAGGCTATGAATCAGTAGTGGTTGTGTGGAGCGAGATGCTATTCCGAAGAAATTTGGATTAGTTCTCCCTCTACGATCCTTCCTTGTTCTATAAGGGGAATAACCGTAGAAGCCCATCTTAACCCCATCATGGAGATTAATGTGATGCCATGGCACTTAGCGTACACTCTTTTGGGCAATGTCTCGCTAAGGCCGTCCGACAAGCTCCTCACTAGTTGTCCCTTTGGACACATCCTTGAATGTCGGGGGGTTGCATGTGCCATGCCACTCATGATAGACAAGATCGAGGTGAGCCTAGACTTTCACATTTTTGATATACTTGATCTTGATCTACTCCTAGGTTGCCCAATTCGAGAACTCCTTGATAAACCTCGAGGGAGCCTAGATGAAAAGCTTAGGGAAGCTGTCTTCGCCACCACTACCACTTGTCTAGCAAAACCTATGGCGAAGCCTCTTCCTAAGCTAAACCCGTTCGAGAGTATGATGCATGAATCTCCGTTCACATCATCCGAGCCTGTTCTCTTTGAGGTTGCGGTCTCTGCTCTCAAATATTACGAGTCGGAAGAGACCCTTCACTTTTGTGAAGAGGAACGATCATCATCACCCTCGAACGAGTTTGAGCCTCTTCCCACTGGCCCTTACTATGTTGTTTCCGACCATGATCGAAAAGCAACATCAAGCTTCCACGATGAATCTCTTGAGATAGTGAACCCGAGGGCCATGGAAGATTGTAAAGCACTAACTTTGGAGTCCAAGGAAAATAATCTGTTGGATGAGCATGGAAGTTTTATTCTTGAAGTCATACATAGACCATGCTCGTTCACTGCCTCTCCAAAGTTAACCACGTCTGGTGCCCAGAGCACACACGAGGACTACAACCACCTCAAGGTCCTCTTATACAAAATGATTAGAAGGTTGGTTGTAGATGCATATGTTTATCATAAATATTGCAAATCTCGTCGTGGTTTGTTGCACTAACCTTGCAGCTAAAAGCTCCATGACACATCAAAAATTGGTGATAAGACGGGAACGACATCACCAATGGTGGCTGCAAGAGAATGTTCCCAAGGCCAAACTTATGACCATAAACAAAGCACTACCGGGAGATAGCCCGGATGATTAGCATTTATTTCCTTTCGAATAAAAAGCAAGATCATATCTTTAGGATAAAGTTGTCCTTCGGGTATTCTTGGTGGCTAAC
The DNA here is from genome assembly GCA_015476505.1 of Urochloa ruziziensis. Classification (NCBI taxonomy): domain Eukaryota; kingdom Viridiplantae; phylum Streptophyta; class Magnoliopsida; order Poales; family Poaceae; genus Urochloa; species Urochloa ruziziensis. The sequence continues at coordinate 26,639,150 of CM027119.1, forward strand.
CATTTCAGGTAGAGATCAAGAAGAACGATGGACAAGTAAAGCCTAAGAGCATGAGAACTACATCAACTACAACACCTTAGTACGTCTTGGTGAGGGAACATTATGAAAGGAAGCTTGAACTCCACACACTTGATTTGTGTTGCTCAGCAATCCAAACTCCAAGTATGGGCGAGGTATGTGAGTATCCCAAGTAAAGTTCCTTTCATGCCAAACTTGCTTTGGTTTGGAGATGGTGTTTGTTCGTGCATCTTGCTAAAAGAAACAATAAAAACATGAATAAAGGCTCCTTAGTTCTTGAACCAGTAGAGCCCCTCTTTTTGTTTCCACCTTTTGGTTTTGAATAACAGTACCAGCACAAGTACAAGTGTGGGGGAGATCTCTCAAGCTCATCATCAACATACACATTCGAGGCCCCCCATGAAGGTGTCGCACAACATCGACTGCGCTAATATGACAAGAAAAAAAACGATGGTATGTGCACTCCACCTCTCACTTCTTAATTCATGAGTTTGATTGAATTTCAATTCCTATCATTTAAATCAATCTCAAGATAAAATAAATCAGGGTGCTATGCCTACCCTCCAAGCTCCCATGTTTGGCTTGCATATGTTTTATTCCTCACTTCATCTTGCCACTTGTGAATAAATATTTTAGGGAACCATGTTCATCTAAGTAGTTGATGTTTGAGATATGGTTTGAGGATATGATCTTCACTCTTAATGTTTGAGTGCTTGGGAATTTTATTTGAAAATTTGAAAATCCTTTGCAAAGCCCCTCTTTAATATGCCAAAGTCCTACCAAAGCCATATGTTGAGCTATCTTGAAAACCATGTACACATATGCTACTTGTCATTGCATTGAGCTTTGTCAAATTGTTGCGACCCTTATGAGATTTCCTTTCATGATCAAGATCACGTACACGTTTATCCCCCTTGCTATACTTCTACACTAGAAGTTAGCATTGTATCATTCATCCATCCATTCCACAAAATAAATGCTCCATCATGTATGTGCAAATCTCACTCCTCAGTATTGTTACAAAAGAGACATGGCTATCGAAGAAAAAAATATATGGACACATGAAGGTCCACGCAAAAAAAAGGAAAATAAAGGAAAAAAAGAAAAAAAAAGTTGGACACATGAAGGTCCAAGAAAGAAAAAAATTCTGATAGCCATGTTCTCAAAAGATTTTATTTAAAGGAGAGAGACCACACACAAAGGAGTCGTTTATTCCATCCACCATCCATCATACCCATACACGTGCACATCTTGATCCGATTGTATGATTTGATTTCTTCTTGGATCCGCTCTTTGACTTTGCAATATATGTGATGCAAGTATGCCTCATCTTCATACCCTACCTTGAGCTCCACATATAGCCATCTTTAGAAGTAGGATGAAGAAAGGCAAGTTAATGCCTTGGTGAGGATATATACACATTGAGAGATCTGAGAGAATCAAATGAGGAGCAATGCAAAGGTTTGTTTTTGAAAACTTATTGAAAAATCCCAAGCTACATGACACATGGAGTTAAAGTGATTTGATTCACGACCGTTCCATTCCTCAACTACTCAAGATGGCATGATAGACACTACAAAATTCACAAGTACAAGGTATGGCTTGGAATATTTCGTATGCTTGTTCCATTTCCTTGGATATCATGTCTCGTCTTAGTCCCTACTCCTCGCTCGAGGACGAGCAAGGGTCTAAGTGTGGGGGTGTGTTGACGGCCGTTATATGCCATTATTGGCCATCAACCCTGGCATGAAACAAACACCAAACTAGACATAGAGGTTTAATTCTAACTATTTTCACTAGCTTTGGTGAATTGTTGATTTCAGGAGGCCACATCTGGATACAATGATAAAAACATGCAAAATACATACAAAAGTGGCACCATTGGAATGTACCATTGCGAAGGCCTCGTCGAGACGATCGAAATAGACATTTGGATGACCCGATTCGGAGTCCGGACGAGAAAGTTACGCGTCCGGGAAGATCACCGGCAGAACCCTGCCAGGGCGGTCGGCCTGACTTAGGCCGATCGGCCTGGACAAGGCCGGCCGGCCTACAATGGTCCCCAAAATGCTCCAAACTTTGCACAAGGACCCTAGGGAGTCACCAATGGACCTCCAAGCAAGAATTGACAAGAATAAATGAAGTTAAGACCGAAAGGCCTAGGCCATGGATTGGAAGGTCCACCTACCTAGGATTCTCCGACAACTTCAACTCAACGCAACCAAAACCGCCTCAAAGGACAACATGCAACCGTTGGTGAGCGAGTCGGTGCAACAGAGGGCCGAGAGGGGCCAGTGCCAGGCCGAACGGCCTCCCCTAGGCCGGCCGGTCCCCAACTGTCAAGCTTGAGGTGAACGCCACCACAACCGTCATCAGGACATCATCAGGAGCGTCCACAAGAAATACGGTGCCAGATGGCGACAGACCCAGGCCGAACGGCCTAGATCAGGCCGGCCGGCCTACTTTTGTGGCCGTTACACCTCCCCTTTCGCGTGGAAGCTAAGCAAGCATGTGGCTTAACATCTACGCTGGCTTCCATGCTTGGGAGGCTATAAAAGGCGCCCTTCACCCCCACTCAAGACACAACAAAATAGAGGAGAAGTGCTACCACTTCCATACTTAGAAAATAGGGAGAGAGATGAGGTGAGAGTCTGGGAGAGAAGCCGGAGCTATCGGCTTCTCTTCCACTTTGTACCTCGGTGGATGCGGCTCAACTTCGAGTAATATCCGGGTCTTGTCTAGTAACTCTGGCTTCCTTCTGATTTATTAAGCATTCAGTCTTGCTAGAATGTTCTCTGGTTCTTCGTTCACTACTTAGTAGTGGGTGCTTTGCTCTGAATTCAAGTGAAGTAGTAATTATTAGTATAGGCGTGGTGCCTAGACTAGTCGTTACCTTGGTTTGCACCCAGTTCAACGGAATAGTTGTGGTAGCCGGCAGGTGGTGACAGCCCTGTCCGGCCGACGTAATCCACCATGTTAGTTCTGGTCTGTAGGACTTAGGGGTAGGCGGTACCACTCCCCTTCTCATCCCTTTCTGTGAGTGGTGGTGTCTCAGGCGCCCGAAGTGAACTCTCTTGAACAAGTCTAACTTGCTTGATTTATCGAAATATCCAGTATTGCTACACAAGTACCCTCTCTACCCTCAACCTTTTTATCTCTTCTTTTCTTTTTGTTGTCATCCATATCCCCCATATTACCCTTTCGGATGAATTAATTAAAGGATTAGTACACTTCTCGTTCCCCGTGGAAATCGATCACTGGAATACTCCCGGGTGAAAGCTACATCGGTATCCGTACGCTTGCGGATTTATCTGTAGGTCATAAGAAATACCAACAACCCGTCACGTCACCTGCGCCGAGGCAGCGGCGCCATGCACCCGTCGCGTCACCTGCGCCGCTCCGACAAAAAAGCTAAGCTACCTCTCTACCCTACTGTTTCTTCAACGCTCCGTCTCTCCATCATTTCGATCACAACTTTCCACGCACAAGGCAGGGAGTTTTTGTCTTCGTGCGAAGACAAAAAAAACTCCCTCGGGGGCTACCCCAGGGCACACTACCCTGGGAGATAAACGCTCCACCTCTCGCCACTCGTTTCTTCTCGCAATTTTCTACAAATTTTTGTCGCTTTGTCATGTTTTGGTTGCGTGCACGGAGAAGCGACAGAGGTTGGGCATCGACGGCTAAGGCAAAGGGGGGCGATGTCGTGGGATAGCTTACGCCTCCAGGAAATGGCATCCCCCTACGTCACCCTCGAACCTAAGCTACTCGTGGAGGGGCGGGGCGCGGCTGCTTGAGGTCCAAGAGTGCCGGAGTCGCGGGAAAGCCTACGCCTCCGGGATATGGCGTCCCCCATCGACACCTTTGGACCCGAGCAGTCCAAGCCCCCCTGTGCGCAGGAAGATGGTCTAACCCGGTCAAATTCCTTTCGAGGCACACAACCAAAATGACAGTAAACATAGCGAATTTAAACGCAATCAAGCACGATGCCGAAGTTTCCAAACATCCACAAAGTTAAAACATAAAGATTCCTTAACCTATTACAATTCGCCTCGCAGGCACCATCACAGGCAAAGTTCTTCAAGGGCCATCCCCGTCGACGGTGCGCTCTGGGGAGGTTTCGTCGTCGCCCTCGCCTGAACTGGGGAGGATCTCGTCAGCAAAGAGCGTAGCGAGTGTGGCGGCCGTCTCTGCTACATTGGCGTCAGCCTGCTCGACCGCGGCCACCGCAGCATCATCGTCGAGGCCCTCAGCGACGACGTAGCCCGTCGCCAACGCGTCGAGCTGGACGAGGTAGTGCGTCGATACCACGCCAAGAGCCTTGCGGATGCCGAGGAGGAACGCGTTCTTCACCCGCCCCATGACGCGATCGCCCAGAGACCTCAGGCGGCTGGCCAACGAACTGCCAGATTGGGCGCCGTCCTCCTCGAACTCCAAGCACACCGCAGCGGCGGCCTCTCTTAGCTCCTCGAGCTCCTGCTGTGAGGACGAGTAAGCGACCTCCAGCGCTTCCGCCCTGGCCTGCGAGTCCGCCACGGCCGCTTGCAAGCCTAGGATAAATCAAAAAGGAAAGGGATCTTCAGCAATAGGACCAGTGTGGGTTAGGCAAGAACGGGAAGGTTACGCAGGGGCTCGAAGCTTACCCTCTGCCCGCTCCTTCTCTGCGGACCATTGCGCGCGGACTGCGCCTGACTCCTCCTGCAGGACCGCCAACGAAGCCCCTTGTTCTTGGGCCGTGGACCGCAGCGCTTCGAGAGCAACGCTGCACTCGAGGAGTTGGGCCTCAGTCGCAGCGGCCGCCTCGTGCTGCTGACGAAGGGAGGCCTGCGCCGCGGCAAGGGAGGCGTCCCTCTCCCACAGGAGAGCGCTCAGGCGCTCCACCTCGAGAGCCCTCTCTGCAGCCGTCGAACGCAGAGCGTCGCGCTCCCTCTCCGCGCGGCCCAGGGAGTCACCACGCGCGCGGGTGTCGACCGACATGTCGTGCATCACGGCGCGGGCCTGATCCACGTCAGAGCTCAGCTCAGCGTTCCTTCATTCCAGCTCGTGGATGTAGGCATGCTGGTCGGTGATGTAGGAGATCTTGGACGCCGCCAGGTCTCGAAGTTGCTGGCGAAAGGGGATAACGCGAGCTAAGGCGCGAAGCGAAGAATCAAAAGGCCAAGGAAAAAGAACGCAGACTCACCTCGTGCAGCTGGTGTCCCCTGTTTCGGCGAAGCTCGAGCGCAGCGGAGAGGGCGTTCTGGATGTTGGTGCCGAGCTGGTGATGCTCCAGCCACAGCTGGTTCTTGCTCTCCGCCATGGTAACGAGCTCCGCCGAGACCCCGGGGCGATCCAGCCCAAGAGTGCTTCGGACGCCCCTGCTCGCGCTAGCACCAGCGTTAGCGGGGACGCCATGACCCTCGACCACCTCCAAACTCGGAGGCACGGTCGGGCCCGTGGCCACGCCAGAACCGGCCGCTGCGGCGACCTCCGCCGGCGCAGAAGTTCCTTCCGCGACGGCACCCTCACCCTCGAGCAGGGGCGCCGCATCGGCAGGGCGGAACGCCTGCACATCGGACGGGGGCTCGAACCCCAGCGCCGCCTCTTCATCGTCAGCAAGGACGTAGATCACCTCGTTCCCAGCACGCCTTACCTCCACCTCCGCGCTCGGGCCTGTAGGCTCTCCCGGGTGGCCCTGCCTTGCGACTCCGACGGGGCCCGACTCCCGCCCCTCAGCGGCCTCTCCCAGGCCAAGCTCCTGCCGCGCTCGCTCGACCCCCTAGCCATGGCCGCCTCGTAGCTGGCCACGATCGAGGCCTCCGTCTCGAGCGCCGTACGCGAGGGTGCGGCCTCGACGTGGGGTGTCGAGTGAGCCCTCGTCTTGAGGGCCTTGACGGGAGCAAGAGTAGGGGCGGCGGGAGAAGCTGTCCCGTTGAGCAGCAAACGAGGAATGTCAGCGCATCTGCAAGAACATCAACTAATCGAACCATTGAAGAGTGATACGATTCTTACCGATTGACCCCCTTAAGCTTTCGCTTCTGGGAGCGGCGCGGGGGTGGCCGTACACCCGACGCGGGGGCCTGCTCAGGCACTGGGACAAGAACGCCCGATGCGCCCGCGTCGTCCTCTAGCGTCGCGACCGCGAGTGGGGGCGCGTCGGCGGTGCGCGTCACTATCGCCGGCTCGAGGGGTGCCTCGTCGTCAGACGAGTCGTCTTCCTCCCGCTTGGGCGTGCTCTCGGGGGTCGGCAGCGGGGAAAGGCCCTCCCTCTCCCGCCTCCGGTTCTCCTTCTGATGCTCGTCCCTCCGCCGCTGCTTCCGGAGACGCGTCTCTTTCTCTGTATCCTTGCGCGCTTTCTGCCGCTCGGCGTTCAGACGGTTAGCCGCGCGGGTCTCGGGGAGAGGGGGAGGCGATCGGTGCCCTTTACGGGTCAGCCCCTGAAAACATGACGCTATGCGTTTCAGAAACTCAATACGAGCGGAAGACGGATCGGAAAAAGAAGAAAGACACTTACAAAGGAAAGGTAGCCCTCGTCGGGGCGCATCTTGATGGCCCAGAGGACATCGTCCTCGACCCCCATCTTGGTGTTGTCCACTGCGCGTCGCGCCCGCTGGGCCGCCTTCTCGGGAGAGAGCGGCTCCTGCATCATCCTCGAGCCCTCGAAGGGAGCCTGCTGCGTCAGCTCGTAGATGGGCAGCTTCCTCTCCATAAGAGGAACCACCCGCCGCTGGTGGAAGTTGGCGATGACGGCGGCGGCGTTCAGCCCCCTCCTCGCTAGGGATTGAAGCGCCGCGGTGAAGATCTTGAGGCTATCCTGGCGAGACCGGGGGGATACCCCCCAGCTCCACGACGGCGGCTTCTCCCCGACAATTTTGTCGGTGTAGGTGGGGAGGAGGTTGCCGTCGTTCCGCAGATAGAACCACGCCTTGTCCCAGTCCGCGTTGTTGGACGTCATGGTGGTGGGGATGTAAAGATCCCTCCTCCCCTCCCGCACCTGGAACATGACGCTGCCGGCACGGACGAGTCTCCGCACCCCCTTCGACTCAGTGGCAACGGTGTAGAGCTCGGCGCGGAACAGATGAATCCACAGGTCCCAATGCACCGGGATTCCTAAGAATCCCTCGCACACACCGACGAACACCGCCGCTTGAGAGATGGCGTTGGGAGCGAAATTATGGAGCTCCACCCCGTAGTACCCGCACAGAGCACGGATGAATCCCCCGGGAGGAGACCCGAACCCGCGCTCGTGCAAGCGAGCCAAGCTCACGATGTAGCCTAGGGGTGGGGCCGGCGCCCTGTGCGAAGGCGGCGGCGCGATCCACTCCGGCTGGCCGACGATGGAGATCTTGGGGAGCAAGCCCTTTGCGACGAGCGACTCCAGGTAGTGCTTGTCGGCGGTGGACGGGCTCCATGGGGCGGCTTCCCTCAGGGTCACCATGGTGAAAGGTGAGAGGCGGAGATGGATTGGATCTAAGCTCTCGAGGGTTGGCAAAGACGAAGAGGCGGAGAGAACGAAAATCTTGGCTAAGGTAAGGGAAACTAACCCTTCCTCTCCTCGTATTTATCGATAAACTTTACCGGGCCTCGGGTAAGCGCGGCTGCAGGCACGCGTTAATTCCGCGCTCGACCCTGTCGCCGACAAGTGGACCCCGCAAGCATGGTGGACCGACGTAAAGGTGCAATTATGACTGTGGCCGCCCGAGGCGTCGTGAAGTCTTGTAGCACGTCTAATCCAATCGCCCCGCCAGCGCCGCACTCGCCTGAAAAGGCGCACCACTGCGCCCTGGCCGCGCCACGTTGGCCACGACTGCATGACTGGGCGCCTCGATTCCCGCCCCGTCAAACTGCCAACGGAATATTCCCTTGCTCAGCGCCTCCACAGGTAAGGCATATACTGCTCGAGCCCTACTAATCAGGGGTCGAAGCCTGGCTCTCGTCGAGAGTTTCGACAGGCTCTCCAGATTAAACAGAGTCAGGGGCGAACGGGGCACGCACGAACACGCTCAACCTCGAACAAAGGCCTCGAGGCCTCGAGGGTGCCCTGATCCGCGTTCAAGGCTGAACAAAGGAGGCCAGTTGGAGGATCCCAACGAGGGAGTGCATCGAGCCCTCGATCCCAACGAGTGGGATCGAGCCTTGCCTGGCGTGCCTTTGTAAGCTTGTATTGTATGAGACGTGTCTCCGGACCATGAGCCGACCCTAAACGAACGGGGCACGGACGTCCACTTGAACTACCCGCTACCAGCTCACCGACACATCCATGACTCGCGGCCCGCTCATGGGTAGCATGGAACTGTGTCCCCCCTCCTCCCGTGACGGGGCGACGAGGGTCAAAACTCATAGTCAAAGGTCTCTCGAAATCGGCCGAGTCAAGGTTCAGTCCACGAAGGACGACCCGTGCCAACCCAAAACGGGACAGCCGGGAGCTTAAGGGCATGAACAAGGTAAGATCCGATCGCAGGGGCCCCTCGAAGCTCACCAGTACCAACGGGAACAAGACAGAGGCCGGCCGAAACAGACGAGTAGATCAGCGAGCCACTCTCGCCCATTTTATGAACAAAGACACACTCAAAACAAGACCTTGGACGATGCAATTCACTCCTCCAAGGCCTCGGGGGCTACACCCGCGGGTGCGCTAGCGCGCCCCCGCGGAGAGGTACTCTCATCCCGCAAGTAAATCTCGAAGCACTAAACCTCCAGAAAGAACGACTAACCCATGCAGGTCTGAAAACCACCACTGCATGGCCTCGGGGGCTACTGTCGGTGCAAATCCTAAAGGAGGCCCTAAGACGATGATAAATCGCCAACTAAGCCACAGGAACTAATAAACTCAGCGAGAGTTAAGCAAGGCAGCTCCAATCCTCTGGCAGGCTCGAGGGTGCCTAGCACCCCTCGAGCGAATCGGAACTCCGCCTCGCTCGAGGCCCGGAGGCCGCCCTCGACAACCCATCTCCGCCTCGCTCGAGGCTTCCCCTCGCTCGTGGGGCCCGCTGGTGGTTCACCTGCCCCATGGACAAGAACATTTAATGGCTCCGCACGGCCTTGGACGCGGGAGTCAAGCGACGGATCCTTCGCCCATCCCCGGTCATCTCCACCAACTCCTGACACCGTGCGGTCATCCTCGACGCTGCGCACAGACCTGTGCAATGTGACAGGCCTGTGCTGTCACGCTCCCCTGTTTCACCAACTCCGGTACGGGAACCTCTCGAACGGGCATGGGGAACCCTCGAATGGATGCACGGCTTGCTGCACTCGATGATGCCGCACGACGCCAGCCCTTAAAATCAGGAGCACAGGAAGCATGCGTCATGAACAGGGGACGCCACGTCACGCGCCAGAGCCCCATGCGCCAGGAAGTCGTATAATCCGACAACGCGAGCCAGGACAGGAGCCACGCCTGTGACCATACCTCACCATACGCTGTCACTGTGCCAAACACAGTACTCTCGCTATTTGTAACTGCCCCTCTTTCGACTATAAAAGGAGGAGGCAGCCCCCTAGAAACGGGGGAGGAAGACTCTAGACACCAGACACACTCACTCGTTCATTGACCACTAAGTTCGCTAAAGAACGCAACTCTCACTCGCTCCAAGGGACCCGGGGGCTCATCCTCCTCTCCCGCCAAGCTTGTAGCTCCCCTACTACGAGCACCCCCGGTGCAAGGCAATATAGTGCGCAAGCACACCCTGCTGGACGTACGATCGGAAGATCGGAACCAGGATAAATCTCGTGTCACCGTGTTGCCCTTGCATCGACCATCGAGAGACGGGACACAGCGCACTTTCTGCAGGTGTTTGGACCCCGCTGGGTTCCGGCACCGACACTTTGTAACAATGGCCGGATTTTGAAAGAGAGGCCGGGATATTATTTATTCCTTTATCTAAAAAAAATTATGAGGGCACGTACAACGAGCCGTCGTGACCCGTCGACATGCAGTAGATTTTTGCGTTTAGCCCCCCGCGACCCGCAGTAACTCCCGAGTCGTCGCTTGGTTCGTCTACGAGCAACGGCCCGTGCTCCGAGGCACGGCGACGGGGAAGGCGACCGCTGTACGACGTGCTGCGGGGAGAAGATGAGGGCATGGATCTGCTGCGTGCGAAGCAGGTTTCGGTACGCCAAAGGTTCGTGCTGTCCGCAGCTTTCCCCTTCACCTCCGGCCTCCCCCTTCTCTAGCACGGTAATTGTCAGCGATGGCCGCAAGATCTGAAATTCCCATCACGGTGAGGCTCGGATGGGCGAATAGATAGACCATGAAGGTAGCTGCGGAGGTTGCAGTGCGGGGGCGCGAGGAATCAGCCATAGGTGAGCTGTGGGCATGGAACTTTGGCTGGCTGCAGGAAGCTCCGTGGCTTCAAGTTTTCAACCGTGATGAGAAATGACGTGATGAGAAATGACGGGAGATGGAGATGTACGAAGATTAACAGTACAAGCTAGCAATCAAGGGATGTTTAGTACTTGTCTGTTCATGATTCAGTGAAATTCATAATAAAATAAATACATGTCCAAATAATCTCAAATTTGTTTTTTTATTTTATATGCCTCTTATGATTTAATTTATAGGTGTCTTAAAATTCAATATGTTATATATATAAGATTTATGTGAATTATTTGAATGTGGAATATTTGAGTGTACTGTGCATCGTCTCATGTATACAACAAAATGGCTACAAAGATCAAGTATACACTAGATCATCATGGTTTGTGTATCAAAGGATGCATTAAACACCCTGAATAGACAGCGGCTGACTGCACGGTTGTACAAGCTGTCTGTTTGTGCCGAACAGACAGCAGCCGTACACACTGTTCAGACAGCAGCCGTACACACTGTTCTGTTGTACTTGCCTGATGGCACTGCTAAGCCGCCTAAGGCATCCACTCTGCGTAACATTGCATGTTCGAGGTTCTTCACATTGATTGAGAACTGGCGTGGGGATACTACTACAAATTGCATGACGGTGCCAAATTCTCTATTTTGATTGCGAAAGCGATGCCGACATCGCAGGTGCTTAACGTTAGTAGCTATTTGAAAAAAAAAAAGAAGCCGGACATCCTCGTACTAGCACCAGCCACCAGCAATTCATCTTTCGGCGGATCGGAGCGACTGACTGACTGCGATCCACAAAGGTTCCACAGAAATCACATCAATAAGAATTATCTGTTTTTTAACACCTATCAATACTAGTAAATAAGTAAAATGTTTCCAACATCAGGTATTTTTAGAGGAAACCAAGAAAATGATTTTCTGAACGACGACTTGGTTGACACCTCACTTGCTGCAGTTCAGACTTCAGAGAACTTACACAGGCGGTCCTACTTATTCTGTGCATAGACTGCCAATCCGCATTCATGTTTTCCTTCGAAAGCAGTAACTAAATAAGCTTGTTTGTTTCTGACAATAATCCGACATTTCTAAGCCGCTCCATATTTATCCGGAATACATGCGCAATAATTCAATGTGGAGTGCCTTGGAGCTCAGGGTAATATTCTTATATATTTCCCAAGTTCTAATCACTCTCTTTGCCAACACATCAGGAGCTTACGTGGGACATGGAAGACAGTATTAGTACTTCTTTGTCTCCATATCTAAGGCGAGATCATTGTTATAGGAGTACAAAGACCAACCTTTTATGAGCCAGGAATAAATGGGATCTCAGCCAGTGACGTGGGAAGGGATATATGGAGATTTTGAGCAGCTAGATACGACATTATACCCGCTGCATAACCTGCAAGGGCAAAACCACTCACCTGAAAACACAAAAGAAACATGAAAAGATGAGTAATTAATTAGTAGGATATGGCGTGAACCAATGGGCAAAATAACTCAGCTGACAATGTTTCATCTCTAGCAATAAGCACGAATTTTAAGTCGGATGTAACCTTTAATCAGTACTCGGCAGCCTTAGCAGATTCATATAGCTATTGTTAATGTTATTGGCATTGATCCAGTAGACTGATGCTACAACCGTAGGAGATCAGAGCTTAGATTTGCATAAAGCTTTGTTTCTATTAAGAAATTAATTTTATGTTGCCACGATGGCATACATTTCTAGTATCATTTTTATTTTATGTACCAAAGTATAACCATGCGCGATACAGTAATAAAAAGTAATAAGGAAAATAATCAGTTCAATAATGCTACACATCAAGATGTTTATACAAAGAAATGGATTACAGTAATCAACTAAGGTAGTGATGTTTGATCAATACTACACTTCTCAAAAGGTATAATGGCAGCATACAGAGACTGGATCGAACAGTTTATCAGGGAAACGTAGAAAAATGCACTTCGATGCAGATGGCTAATATCGCATGACGGAAAAAAGTTCTGCAGTATATGGTATTGTCATTATGCTGTTATTACTAGCTCTTCATATTTGAACAAAACAGAAGATTACCTTGCGTATATACCAAAAGAAATCCACCTTTTCCATTCCCATAAAAGCAACTCCTGCCGCAGAGCCAATGATAAGCATCGAACCACCAGTACCAGCACAGAATGCAATAAGCTGCCAGAAGTCCGAATCTTGAGGATATGAAGTAAGGTCATACATTCCCATCGTTGCAGCAACAAGTGGAACATTGTCTATAATTGCTGATGCCACACCAATTGCACTAGCAATAAGATCACCATTCGGAATAGTGGCATCAAGATAATTTGCTAACTGCCTCAAAATCCCTGCAGATTCCAAGCTAGTGCCAAGGAAAAAAAAATATTAGCAAGTGAAGAACATCTTATTGGTAACGGACTAGACTGCAAATGGACAGGTGCTTTTTCATTACACTAACCCCATAAACTTAGTGCAGTTCATAATTTTTTTGGCCTTTACTGACATTTGCGGTAAGCTAATCAGATTGCACAAATAAACAATTAGTCTTATCTTTAAGACTTGCTCCAACCTCCAACTAATCTATCATCTCTACACCATGCTCATAGCTTACACGAAATATATATTTCTCAGTGATGTAATCATTTCATAAATAATTTTATTAAGAGAGGGGGTGAAGGATTACCTGCCAACTGATAAAAGAATACCTAAGAAGAACAAAATTCCTTGTGTATCAATCCGTGACAGTGCCTGTGGAACTTTTAGTTGCTGCCTTTCAGTCTCTCCATAATGTATTGCATCAGTCAGGATCCAGAGAATCCCCAGACCAAGCAGCATACCCATGAAAGGTGGCAGGCCAGTGAGAGCTTTAAAGACTGGGACAGACACTAAAGCTCCAACTCCTACAGCCAATACAAGTTGTCCCCGAGGAGCCATCTGCTCTGATGACAGCAAGCTGGAAGATTCCTGAGATGATCCGTTTGCTTCACTATTTGCAATGGCAAAGTGTTAAATCAGGCACGGCTAGAACTGTTCCATTTCATATATCATAAGATGTTACTGGTTAACAACCTGGTGAGGGACATCAGAGCAAGTGGGACTGCCAATGAAACAGCTGAGGGAATAAACAAGCCCTGCCAGATAATAAGCCAAACAGATTATTTCACGATCAAACTAAGTAGTGTTTTGATGAAGTGGTATGCAAAAAAATAAACAGCATAAAAAATCACAACAATGGGCGAAGCTCTAAATAGTGGAGATGGAAATCAATATAAAAGTTTCCCTATAAAGATCAGATGCCAAAAATTATCCCAAAGAAAAAAAGTTTTTGTATGAGCAACAACATGCTCAGTAAACTAACACCCCAGCTGGTGTGGGAGCTTTCGCATTGGGTACGCCCATATTTTTAACCACATGCTCAGTAAAGTAACACTTACATGAAGCTAATTTTCAATACCGTTTTAGGACATAAGTCACCAGATCCACCAGGTCATGTTCGTAACAGATATGTGCAATGAAAATATGTAATGCAAGTGTGCTGATCGACCTTGCATAAAGCTATTGAAGTTCCCACTATGGTCTAGAGACTAGAATCCATCGGAAAATGCTTTTGTTTTATACAATGAATCAATAACGCATGTTATTTTTCCTCCAAAAATAAGAAAATTATGGATAAAATGAATGCAGTCAAGCATGCAATGACCTTCTAAATTCCTCTAATGAACTAATCCAATAAAATACGCCGCTTTCATTAAACCAATGTCCTTATTTTCTTTCTTTTACTATATACACTTTGTTTATCATGAATCAATAAATAAAAGATTCCAGGCTTGTGCAAGTAGCCCTTAAAACATTGAATAAACATAATCCATCTGAATTTTAACATAGCTATCTATTTAGCATTTCATCATTCAAGGCAATAAAGTGAAGACTTAACACTTCCAACAAACAAATAAGCCCTGCATTCTAAACTTCATGTCATAGATATAGTAACAGTTTTGCTTTGTGGAGGCTGTTCTGTAATACTCCCACCATCATAGAATATAGCTACATTTGGGTTTTTCCAAAGTCAAACCTTTTTAACTTTGACCAACAATATCTCTAAAAATTTATCTCAAATAGAAAATGTTACATATTATAATAGTTCGTTTCATAATAAATCTACTAACACCATTTTTATGTTATTAGTCACTATGATTATTTTTCTATTCAGAGTCAAAATTGAAAAGGTTTGACTTTGCAAAAGTATAAACATAGCTATATTCTAGAACGGAGGGAGTATTTCTACAATATTCCTTTACAGTTTTGTTGATCTAAACCAGTCACCCAATATTTGCACTATGGAAGAGAAATACATATATATCTATGAGGAATTTCAAATAGGCTAGAATGGAATATTACTGTGGTGGGTAAAAAGATTTAGACTCTCGGCAAAATAGAATGAATCTGGAAATAGAGTATTTTCCGGAGAGAGAAAAATTTGTGTTATCCTTTAGTAACATCTTCTGCTGACAAGTTTATATGTTCTCCACCTCTTCAAATGAAGCAACTTACTAATATTTTATGCATGCAGCTGTTCTGCGTGTTCAAGAAAAATATTTATGATTTCCACACATAAAAAGATAGGCATTATTTGATATTTGAAGTTTTGGATTAATCGCATACAGGATTATTTAAATCGTGACATAGCATGAAAAGTCAATAAACCTAAGTATATCAGATAATAGAGAGCAGCAAATGTAAGGAAAATTTATTTGTGCGGGTATATTGCAGAACACAAGAACAGTTGTGAAAAGCTCACCTGCATTATGTTCAATGTTGTAATCTGACCATGAATCCACAACATAGTGGTAGTCACATCACCAATTGGTGTCCATGCACCGCCAGCATTCGCTGCTATTACAACAACAGCACCTAGCAATCTGTCCCAATAAGCCAATGTTTTACTCACTCAAGAAGCTCAATAACGATCCTACAAACTATTTATGGATGGAGTTAGGGAATAAACATTTCTTTAGATCAAACTTGAGCCTGCTGGGTGCTACACCATATATGTTACCAGATACAGAGCAAGCATAAAACGAACATATGTATAGTGGTGCAAGGATAGGATCATCATGAGCAAAAATGATAAGACAAAATAGTTGGAAGGAAATTACTATATCATGTGCAGATATAACAGGGGAATTGACAAAATTCATACTTTCTGTATTCTGATGGAGGTACTAGTTTCCGAAGCAACGACACCATAACAATAGTGGACGTCAAGTTATCAAGGATCGCACTCAGGAAGAAAGTTACTATACCGATCTGAAAAGGTAGAGAGAGAATCCATTCTTCAAAATATAGCAAGATATTAAACAGATTCATAATTAAAAAACAAATTAATAGTTCAAGGTTGTTGGTGGTGGTGTCATGCGCATGCTTTAGATGGTCATGACCATGAACACAAGTTGTGCGACCATGGCATTGTCTGGCAGCTGCACCATAAGGGTAGGGATACAGGAATCCAGTATAATCTTAATCTCACAAACCCACCCTGGGCCTGGCGTACCCCACCAAGGGAGGTTCTGTGCTGACATGTCCTCCACCAGATGGGTTCTAACGAGCTGGACATGACAGGGAAAGCTAATTCTTAATTTCCTATTTTACGTGAGTATATTTGTCTGCATAATCCATGGGTTTGTCTGGTCCAAATTAAACTGAACAAATATTTACTAGAGTAAAGGGAAAAATTGTGAAAAAAATGTATTGGAATAGATGTAGTGCAAAGTATTTGGGGAAGAAACATTTGATCACCAAGAATTGTAAATTCAAATTTATCCGCCCCCAGTACCGCACCACATAATGCACAATGCGCATTGCTTCCCTTGAATTTGGTCAGTCTACATAGCTCAAGTGCACTCACTACAGCCGAACAGCCATGATTTTCCTTTTTGTACTTGTGGAACAGTGTGAATGGGAAAACAGGAAGTTATAGGCACCAAACTAGCACTCTTCATTAAAACAGACTAAGTTAGATACATGGAGTGCCTAGAAACTGTTCTAGCAATCCTATTAGTACATCACCGGCAAAACAGTTTCTTTTGTTGACCCTTCAGTAATGGGGCAAACACAAAATTTTGGACAGAAAAATGGTTAGATAGATGTTCTATCGAGCAGTAGCCCCTAATCTATTTGCTTGCGTACCAAAACAAAGGGCTAGTAGGCGCACTGTGCAGGAAGCTTTAATGGATGATCAATGGATACAAGAAATTCAAGGGCATCGCTCAGTGGCAGTACTGGTGGAATATTTAGATATTTGAGATCTGTTATAAGGGGTTTGGCTGCAGCCAGATCTGGGGGACATTCACAAATGGCAGCTATAGTCAGTCCTCAGGTCAGTTCTCCACCAGATCAGCTTATGAGGCACTCTTCAATGGATCAATCTTCTTTGCACCAAACAATCTGATCCGGGTACTTGGCCACCAAGGAATTGCAAATGTTCTTATGCGTGGTCACACATAATCACTGCTGGACAGCTGATCAACTTGCTCGCCGTGGACTTCCCCACCTGGAGCACTGTCTGCTGTGTGAGCAATAAGAGGAGACAATTTATTACTTCCTCCCAAGGCTGCTCTGGCATCATTTACTGGTACACTTTGGGATTAATGGTGTTAAACCTCAAGTGGACAGTACTGTGTGCAGCAAGGTTGACATGAATACATGATTAGCACAAGTGCTAAAGGTGGCTTCAACACATTGGTCGCTTTAGGTGCTTGGACTATTTGGAAGGCAGAGTTGATCGTATTTTTCTCCTAGCAAACGAGGAGGCAGAAGAAGGACTTGCACATGGTTTTCATTGACCTCGAGAAGGCGTATGACAAAGTACCAAGAAATGTCATGTGGTGGGCCTTGGAAAAGCACAAAGTCCCCACTAAGTACATTACCCTCATCAAGGATATGTACAAGGATGCGATGACATCTGTCCGGACATGTGATGGCGACACCAGTGACTTTCCAATTAAAATAGGACTACACCAGGGGTCAGCATTGAGCCCTTATTTATTCGCTTTAGTGATGGATGAGGTCACAAGGGACATACAAGGTGATATCCCTTGGTGTATGCTCTTTGCGGATGATGTGGTGCTAGTTGATGAGAGTAGGGTGGGGGTTAATAGGAAGTTAAAGCTATGGAGGCACACGTTGGAGTCGAAAGGTTTTAGACTTAGTAGGACGAAGACAGAGTACATGATGTGCGACTTCAGCGCGATTGGACATGGGGATGGAGACGTTAGCCTTGATGGGCAAGTGGTGGCCAAGAAGGATACTTTTCGATATTTAGGATCGATACTCCAGAAGGATGGAGATATTGATGAAGATGTTAGGCATAGAATTTCAGCCGGTTGGCTAAAATGGCGTCAAGCTTCTGGCGTCCTCTGTGACAAGAGGGTGCCACAAAAGCTAAAAGGTAAGTTCTATAGGACGGCGATTCGCCCGGCGATGCTATACGGTGCGGAATGTTGGCCTACAAAAAGGTGACATGTCCAACAATTGAGTGTAGCAGAGATGCGTATGTTACGCTGGTCTTGTGGGCACACAAGAAGGGATAGAGTACGGAACGAAGATATTCGGGATAGGGTCGGCGTAGCACCAATCGAGGAGAAACTGACGCAACATCGGTTGAGATGGTTTGGACATGTCCAACGGAGGCCTCTTGAGGCGCCAGTGCGTAGTGGGGTTCTAGAAAGGGTAGATAATGTAAAGAGAGGTAGAGGTCGACCTAAACTGACTTGGGACGAGTCGGTCAAGAGGGATCTTAGAGAGTGGAATATCTCCAAGGAATTAGCTATAGATAGATGCGCTTGGAGACTTGCAATTAACGTGCCTGAACCGTGATCTTTTGTTGCTTCTCTTATTTACCCCTAACCTTATCTTTGGTCTTGTGCCGTTTTATGTCTTTCTTATCCTTGTTTCTTTTGGGTTTCATCTCTAGCCTACCCCAACTTGCTTGGGACAAAAGGTTATGTTGTTGTTGTTGTTGTTGTTGTAAACGAGGAGGCAGAACTCTGGATGCTTGCTGACGCAAAAGGGCATAGTGCTTTAGCCGCTGCTGGACCAGCGGGTGGATAGGTCAGAAAAGGTGTTGATGAGGTCGTCCTCAAATTCTCACGGCAGCTCTGGCATCTCCCGAATATGCAGGAGAGCTGCATATCATTTTTTTCACGGCCGTGCCTTAGCACATTTTTTATTAAGAAGAGAGAGAGCTGCATATCATTGCATATTTACTATCTTAATGCAATGATATGCAGCTCTCCTGCATATTCGAGAAAAAAAAGTAAAATGTATGTTAAAAAAACTCACCACCCACAAAAGAGCTTTAGGGCTTCGAGTAGATATATTATCAGTCACCAACTTGAAACCTTGATGAGCATCAACAATCTCCACAATGGTCATTGCACCAAGCAAGAAAAACACTATTTCACTTACTTCAGCAGTTGTATGGCTTAACTCTTGAACAGCTACGTCAGTCGAGGGAGCCTACATCCAGCAGTAAAATATGTAAGAATAAAGGCCAATCAGAGAATATCATATAAAAATGCTAAAAATGGATTATTTAAACAGAAAACAAAATTGTAGTCCCTCCCTCTGTTAAAATGTAGGCACTCTAAATAGACACTCATTAGCAAACTCATACCATATTGTTCATCTGTAGTTCTGTATGGCACAACCCAATTCAAAAGTTCATCGAAACATGCAAAGATGCGTGTTTGATGTGTGTTTGGTACATATGGAATCACCACAATCGATGTGTGTTTGATGGCATACAACCGAGTTTAAATGAGGTCCTGGTTTCATTAAGAGATGAGCTTCACCTTTGGAGTTTGGCAGGAGCTCGGGGAATATCTAATCTCCTTGCTCTAGCGCCAGCCAATGGGTGAGCTCTTATCTGGTGGTCTAGGGTCAAGATCTTGATCTTGAGAGAGACTTTTTGTTTATGTAAAAGGTGTGTAAGGCTGTACGGGGTTTCTAAACCCACCGCTTTATTCTTCTTAATATATGATACGCAGTTCTCCTGCGTGTTCGAGAAAAAAAAAACATGCAAAGATGCAGAGAGATTTGATCCTAGAACTAGACTTAGTTTTCTGGATTAAATAAATGGAAATCTGTTGTTGCCATAAGACATAACGGCATTTTGTTTTACTTTTTTCCATTCTGGGCCCACATGTCAATGAGAGAACTCGGTGTCCAAAAATAACTTTCCCAGAACAAGATATCTGCAAGTTTATTGTTGTGAATCATTTAAGCACCCATCAGAACATCAATAGCTTCCATAATTGTGGCGGTGTTTAGTTCCCCCACAAAACGATTTGCACCCATCAAATCGAGGAGAATCTTACATGCATGAAGTACTAAATGTACACAAAAAAATAACCCATTACATGTATGGAGTGTATGTCGCGAGACGAATCTAATGAGCTTATTTACCCTCTAATTACCTGTCATTAGATTCGTCTCGTGATTTTCTGGCTAGATCTGTAATTAGTTTTATTAGCAGTTTACGTTTACTACTCCTAAATGGTAAATTTCATTTGATGTGACATTTCTATGAAAAATTTTCCATCCATTTAAACACGGCCTGTAGAAAACATATTCAGTTTCTAACACTCACAACTCTTGCAGATTAACAAAATAAGCTCAAATAATGACAATGCATGTATTAGGGGGGGGGGGGGGGGGGGGGTAAAGCGCTAGCAATAGCCTCCAAATGTCCATAAAGTTTTTACAAGTTTTTTGACAATAAAGCTGAGATAATCACAATGCCAAAATGAGGTTTCAACACCTAATAAGATCACAACCTGTCTATAGTGAAATATTTTCAACTCTCAACCAATGATAATCAAGGTAATACAATTGAGCTTTAAGATTCATGAATGATAGCTTGAATTTTAGGAGGGCTGCTGAAGTCATAGAAGTGGTGCGACTGTAAGATAGTTTGCTGTGGGTTTGTTGGGTGTGTTTCTCTTTGTACTGGTTTTTCACTTCTTCTGCACGTTTGAGGAAAAACCATAGTCTTAAAGTTGTCATTTAAAAAGAAGAAATCTTGAAGATTGTTTTCCAGAGTAGCTTACTCCAATGCTTCTGACAACCCATAGGCAGACAGCCATCAATATTGCAACTCCACTTTTGTTAAATGCTAGTGACTCTTCAAAAATGATACCTGCATAGCCAACAGCAAAAACCAACACCATTGCAATGTCCTGCAAAAGGAAATATTTCAACAGGGTTTGCAAAATAATCATTACTACTGTATGCATAACCAAAAAAATGGGAAATGGTTGAACTCTGTTCACAAGAATCATTATTACCACACAATAACAATAAAATAGTGAGGTAAAATACATAGTTGAACTGATATAAGTAGGCAAAGCCTGAACAAGATGCAAGGACTTAACTAACCTGATTAGCGGCAACCCAGGAGTGATTTATTGCAGCTGCCCCAGCCAATGCTGTTGCAAAGATAGTTAAAGCTTTCAGAAGATCATCTTTTGGTTTGTAGTTAGCTTCAAAGTACTGTGAGCTAACTTCATCAAGTGAGCATAAAGGGTCACAATTCCCTGTTGTGTCCAGTAGCTGAAATTTAGTGAGACAAAAAGGCATTAACGACTGCATGGGACTTGCTAGCAACCACCAATCGCAAGCATAATGCACATGCAAGCAACACAAATACAGTGCCAAGAACTTGTATGCAATCAACGAGTAGCTTACGGATGAATGGGAATAAATTGGCAAGAAGAAGTTATACATCCATGCAATGAAAACTCTGTGTCACTAAACTTAAATTAACAAATTAGTTGTATATGTAGTTATGCGCCATCCACCATATGGTAGTTTCATTCTTTATTTTTTGGGCGCATTATGGTAGTTTCATTCTTTGATGAAAATAAGTTACAAGTTTGACACATAAAAATTTTAAGACCTAAACAGCTGTGGCTTTCCTCAGCAGTCTTGCTCTTCAAGTTCTATCCAAGCATGATGCGTGGGTGGGAAATGCTGGTGAAATTCTAATGTGTGTCCATGTCCATAAGATGAGCTTCTCTTGCTAGACGACGACAACAACAACATAGCTTTTTGTCCCAAGCAAGTTGGGGTAGGCTAGAGATGAAACCCAAAAGAAACAAGGATAAGAAAGACATAAAACAGCACGAGACCAAAGATAAGGTTAGGGGTGAACAAGAGAGGAAGCAAAGATCACGGTTCCGGCACGTTGATTGCTAGTCTCCAAGCGTAGCTAACTCTTTGGAGATATTCCATTCCCTAAGATCCCTCTTGACCGACTCGTCCCAAGTCAGTTGAGGTCGACCTCTACCTCTCCTTACATTATCTACCCTTCCTAGAACCCCACTACGCACTGGCGCCTCAGGAGGCCTCCTTTGGACATGTCCAAACCATCTCAACCGCTGCTGCGTCAGTTTCTCCTCGATTGGTGCTACGCCAACCCTATCCTGAATATCTTCGTTTCGAACTCTATCCCTTCTTGTGTGCCCACAAGACCAACGTAACATACGCATCTCTGCTACACTCAGTTGTTGGACATGTCACCTTTTTGTAGGCCAACATTCCGCACCGTATAGCATTGCCGGGCGAATCGCCGTCCTATAGAACTTACCTTTTAGCTTTTGTGGCACCCTCTTGTCACAGAGGACGCCAGAAGCTTGACGCTATTTTAGCCAGCCGGCTGAAATTCTATGCCTAACATCTTCATCAATATCTCCATCCTTTTGTAGTATCGATCCTAAGTATCGGAAAGTATCCTTCTTGGTCACCACTTGCCCATCAAGGGTAACGTCTCCATACTCATGTCCAATTGCGCTGAAATCACACATCATGTACTCGGTCTTCGTCCTACTAAGTTTGAAACCCTTCGAGTATAACGTGTGCCTCCATAGCTCTAACTTCCTGTTAACCCCCGCCCTACTCTCATCAACTAGCACCACATCATCCGCAAAGAGCATACACCAAGGGATATCACCTTGTATGTCCCTTGTGACCTCATCCATCACTAAAGCGAATAAATAAGGGCTCAATGCTGACCCCTGATGTAGTACTATTTTAATTGGAAAGTCACTGGTGTCGCCATCACATGTCCGGACAGATGTCATCGCATCCTTGTACATATCCTTGATGAGGGTAATGTACTTAGTTGGGACTTTGTGCCTTTCCAAGGCCCACCACATGACATTTCTTGGTACTTTGTCATACGCCTTCTCGAGGTCAATGAAGACAATGTGCAAGTCCTTCTTCTGCTCCCTATATCTCTCCATCAACTGTCGTATTAGGAAAATTGCCTCCATGGTCGACCTACCAGGCATAAACCCAAACTGGTTTTGGGTCACGCTTGTCACTCTTCGTAGGCGATGCTCTACAACCCTCTCCCAGAGCTTCTCTTGCTAGAGTGCTAGACAAAAATTCCCTGACTTGCTAGTTGCAGAAAATTAATCATACATTCGATACTAGAAACTAGCATAACATAATATTGAAAAGAAAACTGTGGAAACCAAAGCAAGTCATATACTTGTACATACAACTTAATATCCCTTCATTATATTTTATATTTAGGACCACCATCAAGCATTGTGTTCTACTGTTCTATGTTATTTTTCTGTAGCCATATTTGACTGGATCTAAGTCATGACTCATGACGACTCATGACCAGTAACTCGTCGTCTATTTTATGGAAACTCATTCATGCGAGTTCCACTGAAAAGCTAGAGAATAGTTGCATTGCTTCTCAAAATGTTGATGTAAGGCACATTCTCAAATTTTCATTTCATAATATTTATTTCGCTGCCATCAACAACTACTAGTACATTTCTAGATCACATTGAAATCTAAGGAATGAACATCAGCTATCACCACTAGCAAATGCCACCAATTCAAGCTACCCGAATAAATAAATAAACCGAGTATAAGCTGACACACACGCCTACTGCACGAGTGGTCGCATCTGACATAATACACCTCCACGACCACAAGCTTTGTTCATCGAAATGCAACAGCAAGCAGCATAACAATCCAGCGGGGTCAGTCGGTAATAAGCTACTAGAACAAAGAGGAGACCAAAACACAGGAGGGAAAGAAGAAGCGCCCGTACCTCGTAGTCCTGGGGCTCCTCGGGTGGCGCCGGCGGCGGGGGAGGCGATGACGACGAGGACGAGGCGCGGCAGAAGCGGGTGCCGCGGCGCCATCGCTGCTGGGCCTGCGGGAGTGAGCCCACGGCGACTGCTGGCGGGAGGTGGCGGCGCTGGAGGAGGGCGGCGGAGGAGGGGAGGGAAGGGGAAGCTGCCGCCCGGGCGCCGGCGAGCAAGCAGAAGGAGAGCGCCATTGCTTTGCCGCTGCTGGAATTTGGGGGCCGCGCCTTCGGACTCGAATGGATGAGGAGAGAGAAGCATGTAGCCGTGTAGCCGTGTAGGTGTAGGCAATCTTTTAAAGACTTGCATCGGACCACGTCAGCATAAAACAAAAACAGTTTGGATTTTCATCGCACAACAAAAAAACGCTACACCGGCACCGCTCGTCGATTCTTCAAAGACTTATAAATCGCGTCGCGTTCTAAGCCTTGCATTGGACCACGTGAGTATAAAACAAAACAACAATTAGATTTCATCGCACAAAACAAAACAACAGTTGCATTTTCATCGCACAACAACAAAAACGAAAAAGGAACGCTGCACCGGCGCCACTCATTGATTCTTCTTCAAGAAAGATGCTCCCCGCCGCTCATTACATGCCACACCACACATACCGCATGGATCCCACTGCATCTTGACGCCAAGAGACACCGGCGGTGATAGATGCTCCCGGAGCTCCTAGTTCTAGCGGCTAAGATTCGTTCGTGCCAGGACGCCACACGACACTTATATGTGTTCGACACCGCCGGCACTTAGAATAAAACAGGTTAAACGAGCCATATTTTGAAACGGAGATATCCTTTGTAAAAATTATTTAGATAAATGAATAGTGTAATCATTTTTAATTTTATTTCGAAAGCACTTTACGCGTTCATGCGAGACACCCAAATAATCAGATATACAAATTATTTAAAAATAACATTTTATCAAAATTTAACATTTAAAAGAATTTCATATATTGATTACTACATTACTTCATGATTTATTATAACCTATAAAAACTATAATGTAAAATTTCTCATTGAAATTACTTAAATTCAAATGCTGACAAAATTTGTTTATTAAGATTGGATCCTATATAAGATCCAACGGTTGGTATCAGATAGAATTCTCTTACAGGATCATGATAGATGATACAATAAAATTAAGATACAAGGCAAGATCATGACTGTTTAGTCTCATAGAATCATAGTATCATGAGATTCTACAATTGTGAGAGAACCTTGAAATATAATTCTAAATGCTAAATCCAAACACGATTGACTACGAAATAATTTAAATTGGTTGTCTCCTTTAAAATATATCCATCCTCTGCATGAACCTAAAGATGAAACATACACTTTCCCAAGTTATTACATGTATTTATATTTTAGATCTCACCATTCACAAGAATTAAACTGTATTTCATTTACTATAAATAAATGTATACCCCAAAACCTTAAAAAAATTGGAAATGCGCTAAGAATAGGTCTCTCTTTAATACTCTTGCAAAGAAAGAATTGGATTAGTGGAAAAATGCTCAAATGTCTTTCATTTTCAGTACATTATCTCTTTTATCATGATGCCTTTAAGGAGGTGGACAGAAGTAAACTTATGTGTGATGCATGTGAACTTGGCAAGCATACAAGGTCAATTTATTCTAACATTTGTCTTCGTAGCTATGAATCCTTTATGTTGATACACTCTGATGTGTGGGTCCATGTTCAGTGACATCTGTGAGTGGATTCAATGGATTTGTCACCTTTATTGATTGATATACCCGTATGACATGGATCTACATGCTCAAGGGTAAGAATGAAGAGAGAATTTGAAGGACCGATTAGGCGACCAGAGAGGGGGGAGTGAATGGGAGCCGATAAAAATTTCTCTCAAGATCCGGCTTCTCCCAACTGAACTCCAAGTCAGCAACTCTCGGCCAGGGGCGGTCACACCTCTCTCCAAGGGCGGTTGCACCACCCTTGCCTAGCACATCAGCCAGGGGCGGTCACACCGGTATCCGAGGGCGGTCGCACCGGTCTTGCCAGACAGCACGAGAAAAACTCGAACTCAAAGTCAACTCGCGAATGGATCTCCCAAACGGCTTGGAGTCTTGAGACGAAACTTTGGGTAGATGATATACACCTCAAGGAGAGGCTATGCCCCAAAAATCTCAGCCTCTAACTCCCTAGAACTCTGGGCATTTCAAATCTAGCGAAGAACACACCCTCCACGAGTTCATCCCGAAATCTTCAAATCTAGACCGATTCCCGGCGTTTGGGGGCAAGGGATCACCAAGAAAAGAGGCACAAGGCACTCATGCGTGATTCCCCCAAAGAAATCCGAGAGAAAATGGGCTAGAAAGTGAAGAACGAAAATCTCCCAAAAATGGCTCCGAAAATACCTCCGAAAATGAGAAAAAGAAAAGGAGCTCGGGAATTCAAATCACGGCACAAAGATAAAGAGATTAAGCTCAATCAACCAACCATGAATTCACCTATGCAAACTATGAATGATTCAAAAAGTTCTAGGTGGAGAGAATCAAATGGAAGGGAAACTAAACAAGCCAAATGAAAAATAACTAGAGAGATAACAGCCACCACCCCTAGGGGGTCTATTATATAGTCCAAATGGTGGTGCTCGAAAGACTAAACTACCCCTAAGTGATACATACCCCTCAGGGGCAAATATGACATTTTCTGTGAAGATTTTTCCGGCTGTGACATCTTCCACCGCAAGCTAGCTTCCCTCCGACGCAAGCCTTGCGATCACGCCGCGTGTCCTCCGGATCGAAGCTCCTCGACGCTCACGGGCGACCCGCCCAGGTGGGACCGGTCACACCGCCCCTGGGGGCGGTTGGACCGCCCCTGGCTGGCAGGCCGGGCCGTCGCTACGTCGAGTCCTCGACCTTGGTTTTGAGGCCCAAACCAAGGGAAACCGTCCATCCGGTGGTCTTTTGGCCAAACCACCAAACCCCACGTGCAAGCTTCGGTTATGAGCCGCCACCTTGCACCGGCTTCATGTCCGCGTACGAGCTTCGGTCGTGAGGCGCTGCCTCGCATCGGAACCACGTTCCCTTACTCGTTCTTGCCACCATGTGAACCGCACTCGATCCATCTGGCCATCGGGTCCCTCGAACCAAGCCTACTTGTCTCTCCGCTCCTCGGAGGCCGCCATGGCTATGACCTTTCGCGCCTGTTCTTCACCTGCACCAATACAATCAAGCCGCATTCTACACCTGCAATACTTGAGCTAAGGGAAACGTCAATCCACACCACGTTGTCAATCACTCATCACACCAGGAAGCGACCATCCACCGGTCCTTGGACACACCGGGTCCTCATAATTCCCTCAATGCCACAAAATTTCAACTATTTTCTCAATGCTATAGAAATTATCAAAGTTCTTTCAGTGCTACAAAAGGTTGAACTTATACCCTCAAAGCCATTTCCAGCTAACGACAGTTAAATGGTCATGGAAAAGACCTATTTGCCCCTGTGTTGAAATGAAGTATAATCTGGCCTTTTTCCTTGCGTGCCATTTCAGACTTATGTCATAAGTAAATAAATAAGAGAGAGAGAATATATGTACTCAAATAAATTGATGTCTTGTAATGAGGTGGAAAAAATCACCACGTACCACATATTCATCATACCAGATTCATATGATATTTATGACCATCAATATAGACCATACAGACCAGATTCATAGCATACAGACCAAATTTGTACAACGCCAAACATACCAAAATAATAGGAGTTTTAAATGTGCCGTATGAGTACCAAGTTTCATCACACAAGACACATCAAAAAGAGTTTCTCCTCACTGATTAGACATGGCATAAGTAGCAAAAGAAATTGGCAATAGGTGGACATTCAATCTAGAATTTGCATTGTAGAGCTTTCTAGAGTCTTGCTTCTGGTGCACATAACAAGACGTTGATGTGTCATGATCAGCAAAGGTTGCTTCTTCTTTGTTGTGGCTGCACCCTATGTCCTCATTGCTTTTGCCTTCACGTTTGATGTCTTTCCTTCTCTCTTTCGCTTCCTCGTTGGCCGAGAGGAAGCGGGTAGTGTTGTTTCATTAGAAATTAGCAAAGGGTACTCCATGGAGAGTGCTTTGTGTTGGCTCGAGCCACATGCTCACCTGCAAAGCATTGCATTTTTTGCTTAAGTTGAGAGAAGCTAACCAAATGAACATATGGAAATGGGAATTTCGTTATTTTGCCCGTGTGATAATTAATGCTGAATTTAAACCTCTTTTTTGACTTTCTGATTTTGCCCCTATTTTTTAACTCCATTTTGAATGTCTATTAGATGAAAAAAAATTAAATAAATTAAAGAAAGGTAATGAAATGTTTAGAAAATAGGAAAATACCTCACTACTCCTCCGTTACGTTGCAGTACCGTGAGTGCAGTCCAGCGCACGATGCGAGCAACGATGGCAATGACGACAGCCAAATCGAGGGCGATAGCGACCAAATCGAGGCGCCAGCGGGAATTAGGGAACGAGGCTCCAAGGTCATGCTCTCCCTTGGAAATCAAGGCCGCTGCTGGGGAAATCAGGGCACTCGCGGTTGACGCTGCAGCAGAGGGTCGGCCGGCCAAGGGCGGCGCAAGCTCGACGCGGACACACGACCACCCGGTGAATAAGGAGTAGCACGGTCTCGACGCAGCCGCATCACGGATGCGTAGCCAATGATCGGCGGCCCTGCCATGACGAGGGCATGCAGCTAGGCAGCATGGCCAACAATGGCACGACCAGGTACAAGTGCGGCAAGGTCTTGTGACATGCTTGAATCGGAGGAACAAATCGATAATGTGAGTTGTGTCATGATGTTGTCCAGATTTTGATAAAATTTCTCAAATTTTGCTTAACTTTGGAAAAAAATAGAAAATTGGGTGAGTTCGGTTGACAGAAATTGATTTCAAACCAATCAAATGTTGTCTTCTTTTTTTCCAAATAGGGGTAAAACCACAAAGAATAGAAAAGTAGGGGCAAATCCACATGGGCAAAATTATCTCTTTATAGCAATTTTGACACCGTTAAGTGATCTTCATGGAACAGGTGTAAACTCTCTCTTCAGTTTGAAGAAGCAAGGAAAAAATCACAAAGTTGAAAAAATAAAGGCAAAATCACCATTTCACTTCGAAATAGGGGCATAAATGCAATATGCCCTATGGAAAAAGGCAATAAAATTAAGCTTACTTCTCCATTTGTCTTGAACTTAATTTAGTAGAGCGTCCTTGGCTGCATTGGATATAAGTGTGTTAACATTTTCAAATTTGTTTCAGATTTGCATGGTAAAAATTGCACATGTTCATTTTAACTCACCTAGGAGGAAAATACATGGGTGTAGGTCCAGAGGTAGCACACACAATACTATTCTCAGTTGATGCTTCATTTGCTTTCATATAGCAAGATTATTGCAAGTACAAGATTACTGCAACATGTATGAGAAGTTGACATGTGAGTACAATATGAAATGCATTACCTTTCAGCTAGTAAGGCTGCTTTGTCATCCGGGTTACCCTCTTTGCGTGTGGTCCACCGGTGTCCATACCCTTAGCAAATATCACATCTATCTTGTCCTTTCTTGCGTCTTGTGTTGGTTGTGGTCTCAGTACAAACTTTGAACCTTTAATTCTTCCTTCTTGAAAGGACCGACAGTAGGCCTAGAGGAGGAGGAGGAGGGGGGGGGGGGGTTGAACAGGCCTGTTTAAAAATTCTTGCAAATTTTTTTCTGACATCTATAAAATGGTCGGAACTTCCGACTAGAAGTTCCAAAATTGGGCTGGAACTTTCGACACTGTCGGATCTTCGGACCCCAAGGATGAACTTAATACGAGATTCAAAAACTAGCAAGTATATGAAGATTCTACATGAATAGAAAAGATGCAGCATGTATACATAAGCCTATGAATATGATCTACAATAGCGGAAACTTGTAAACAAGTAGATCAGGTAAATTTAAGCACAAGAACAATATGAGCAACAATAAGAACAAGAGACAAGGATTTGTTCACCGAAGTTCACTCCACAAAGGAGCTACGTCTCCATTGAGGTGCTCACTTAGAGTGAGGTCAAATCTATTCCCTTGCCTCGTTCAATCACCCACAAAGGCTGGATTGAATTTCTTACTATTGCTCTCACAAAGAGAGGGGATTACAAACTTTCGAGGCTCAAACCACAAAGGAAGAGCTCCACGACAACGCTAACCATCTAGGAGCAATGCTCCAAAAGTAACAAACATGAATCAAACAACCAAGCTTGTTTCAAGTGCTTCTTGAGTTGACCCAAGGATGAACTCACTCAAAGCTTCAATCTCACACCTTAAATGTGTCTCACACCTAAACCCCAAGTCAATCTTTGCAAGGATGAACTCTAGAGGGAGTTGGGAGGGTGGATTGAATGCTTTTGGAGGTGTATCGGTTGGGTTAGGTCGGAAGCAATGAAGGGAGGGGTGAAGGGGTAAATATAGCCAACCTCCCGAAACTAGCTATTGTGTTGTTCTGGAAGTGATGCTCGGATCTTCCGACACATGGTCAGATCTTCCGACTAGGCATGAATATGAGCATGAAATTCAAATTTCAACTCCTAGAAAATTCATCCTGGATGTTCTGACATAGGGTCGGATGTCCCAAGCATGAGAACCACCCGAACTCTGATGTGGAATCCTATAGAGAGCTGACATGACCACTGTTACGGGTGGCCTAACAAGAATGTAGGCACACAACATTGACAAAAACGAATGAGATTAATGGCTAGGTGGCCATGAAAGTTGAAGCACAAAAGAATGTGTATGGCAAACGTACTCATTCTTCTATATCTCTTCATCCACCCCTCTCTCATTCCTCATCATGGTGCTGTTAAAGGTTGGTACGTAGGAGGAAGGGGGCTTGGGCCCCTAGTCCCCTATCGGATGGACTACTCCTAATGCAAGGTACTTTGTTCTTAACGATAGAACAACAACATCATGGAGTCGGGCCACCTGCATCAGCAAAAGTTTAGTGCAGGCTGACTGGAGCACACTACACGTCCCAGCTCTTATCCTCTTCTCACGCGCTTTCTCCTGTAGCTCCTCCCGGATCCCTCGCTTCCGACCTTCTTCCTCTCGATCGGCATCCTCACCAGCAGAGAGAGGAGGTGACCGGCCCTCTCGCTTTACTAGTGTTTATATAAGTTGTTTCCTTCTTTTTTTTACCCGGATAGGCACCTTTTCCTTTGAGCTGTTGTGGCCGTCGCCAGCATCTTGCCAGTCGCCGGCATCCTCGGCTTCTCCAGCGTCAAGGTGAGCTTAAAATATATATATTCGCACCCACCCTTCGCAGGAGAAGCACCCCTCTTCACTGTCTCTGTCTCCACCTACACCCGCTTAGATCTGCATCTTCTCCAACACTGTCGCCTCCATCCGCCTTCGAGTAGCTCTGCACCCTTTAGAAAGTCCTTCTCCAATTCTCCGGCATCAGCTCAGCAGTGAGCCGCCCACTAGCTCTAGGGATGCTACTCTTCTACCCGTCGGCGATGATTTCAACAAGATTCCCGGTTCGCCAGTGAAGTTTTGCCACAATGTCATCCCCAACCACCTCAAGCCTTCGCATTGAGAGGCCCTTCAACAGTGGCCCCATGCTTCTGTGATGCCTCTGGAGGCCCCACTCCGGCGATCTGCATCCTCTTGCCGTACATGGATGTGAGTTCTTTTGGGGCTTTGTTGTAATTGGCTCTTCTTTGGAGGCCTTTTTGCTAACTTACTGCTCTTTATATAATATACTGATATGGCTTTTATAAAAAAAAGAAGCATCATGGAGTTGTATAGGGGTCTAAAGTGTGAATACAATTTTTAGATGAAGGATAAACTGTCCTAAGTGTGAACACCATAACACTCGCTATCTATGATGATGGTCAAGAGAGAGATAGCAAGAGCGAGAGATAGAGATGCCCACACGTGAACCCGTCGTAAATTTTTAGATAATGGAAAAAAGTTCCGGCTTCAAACCCCTCAAGAGAGAGGCATCAGACCACAATTATTACATGCACTTAAAGGTTAACACACACTGTGTTTAACATTATTGACCAATTCACAAAAAGAAAGGTCATCCATGGGACACAAAGAACTGCATAGCTCTAGACTCCAGAACTTGACATGCCTCAACTAGCTGATCCCACTGGTCTTCAGTGCGTTGCAATAGAGCCCAGAACCGTAGCCAGTGTGTCCCCCTGAAAAGAACCTGCAACAAAGTTTTTGGTCTACAATTGTTAAACACAGAATCATTTCTTGTTAGCCAAATTGCCCAACAAATAGCTGCACATCTTGTCAATAACAATAAATTATGCTTCTGTCCCCTTTGCTTAGACCAGCCATTAAAAATATGATCTATGTTTGTAGGTGGAGGCATATTAAATAAAATTTGAATTGCATGCCATACAAATTTTGCATAATGACACTAAAAAAAGGCGATGAATAGTTTCTAACTTGCTACAGAAGCAACAAGTTTTATTTCCTTTCCAATTCCTTTTAGATAAGTTGTCTTTTGTCAGAATCAATCCTCTTTTAAGATACCACATAAATATTTTTATTTCGAGAGGAATCTTCATATGCCAAATTTCTTGCGTAGCTTTAATACTGTTATTGACTATGTGCCTATACATTGAATTAACTGTGAAAACCCCATTCTTCTGTAAGTTCCAAAGAAACAAGTCTCTACCCTCATTTCAATTAACATGTACAAGCCGTGCAACCAGGTTATATTACTCGGTTAACTTGTCCCAACAATAGCTCTTCAAAAGGAAACATTAAGTGGGTTTGAACTGAGTACCTCTGCCACAGTTGCATGTTTTTTTTTCCGTACTATATTAAATAAGTTAGGGTACTGTACTTTTAGCTTCTGGGCACCTAACCATTTATCTTCTCAAAATCTAGTTTGGTTACCACTAATCGGTTTAAATCGTCCTAGATTTAGGAATTGGTCTTTTACTCCCATTAAGCTAGACCAAAAATGTGAATCCCCTGCTCTTTTGCTTGCCTGGGATAAATTTTGTTCTTCATATATTTGTTTGTAAGCAATTCTTGCCATAACCCTTCTTCATTACATAACTTAAACAACCATTTGATTAGAAGGCATTTATTTGTACGTCTAGATCCTGTATCCCTGTGCCCCCTGTTCTCTTGGTTGGCGTAGGGTATTCCATCTAACCAGTCTATATTTCTTTTTATGTTGATCATTTTGCCAAAAGAATCTTGTCCTATAGTATTCTTTTTTTTTGAGAACTCCCCTTGAGACCTCAAAAAAAGAGAGTATGAACATAAGTAAGCTCAAGAGAACTGAGTTTATTAAGAGTAGACGACCTCCGACCGATAGAAGTTTTCCTTTCCATCTGCTTAACTTTTTACTATTCTATCCTCTATTGTCTTCCAATCCTTATTTGATAATTTCCTGTAGTGCATTGGGATGCCCAAGTAGCGAAAGGGATAAGAACCTATTTTACAACAAAACAGTTGTGAATGTTGAGATTCATAATTTCTTGCCTCCCCAAAACAGAATATTTCACTTTTGTGAAAGTTAATTTTAAGACTGATAATTGTTCAAAATAAAAGAAGGAGCTTCATATTCTTTGCATGTTCAATATCATGGTCCATAAAAATAATTGTATCATCTGCATATTGGAGAATTGACAAACCACCATCATTTAAATGTGGTACTATCCCTTTCACTTGCCCATCCTCTTTAGCTCTACCCACTATGATTGCCAATACATCCACAACAATGTTGAAAAGTATTGGGGATAATGGATCACCCTGTCTAAGTCCCTTCTTTGTTTGGAAGTAGGATCCTACTTCATCATTCACCTTTATCCCCACATTCCCTTCTTGTACAAAGGATTTAATCCACTCACACCACTTTGGGTCAAAACCCTTCATTCTAAGGGACTGTTGCAAAAAATTCTATTTAACCTTGTCATAAGCTTTTTTGAAGTCTATCTTAAACATCACCCCATTTTGTTTTTTTATTTTGTGTGAAGCTCATGTATTGTTTCATGGAGAATAACTACACCTTCCATAATGTTCCTATCAGGCAAAAAAGCTGTTTGAGTAGGTTTAATGATTCTTTGGGCAACTTTTTCAATCCTGTTAGTGGCTACTTTGGTAAAAAAAATTGAATCTAACATTCAACAAACAGATATGTCTATATTGTTGAATTTGCTTTGCATCACTACTCTTAGGTAGTAGAATAATTGTTCCAAAGTTAATAGAGTGGAGAGGCAGCAATCCCCTATGAAATTTCATAAACAGAGCCATCAAGTCCTCTTTTATCATGTTCCAGAAGGCTTGGTAAAACTCTGGTGGGAAACCATCTGGCCAGGAGCTGTGTTGTTTTTCATTTGAAAAATAGCCTCCTTTATCTCATTTTCAGAGAAGGGTGCTAGTAGAAGCTCATTTTCTTGTGGTGAAACTTGAGGAATGTCGTCACGGATTGACTCATCCATAGACACAAAGTTGATGTCTGGTGGCCCAAACAACTTTTTAAAATATTTGGTAATATATATTTTTTTGTTCCATATCACCACATATTAGACCTTCCTCCTGTTCCAATTGGAAAATACGAGTTTTTCTGTACTTTTCATTTGCCACTAACTGGAAATATTTTGTATTTGCATCGCCTTCCAATAGGTTTTTGATTTTAGACCATTGATACCACTTTAATTCCTCTTCCCTCAACAGTTCTGCTAATCTGTTATTAAGAGCATGTTTCAGATTTAATTCATTAGCATCTAAAGGTGATGTTTCAGATTTAAGAGCCCCATTTTTCTTTTTTGTATGCACCACTAATATTTTTGGCCCAACCCCTCAAGTATTGTCGCAGACGCCAAAGTTTTGTCTGCCACTTTTCTAAGGGTGTATTGCCTTGTTGCACACTTTGCCACACATCTCTCACCACGTCAAAAAAGCCATCACGTAACAACCATCCTAGTTCAAATTTGAACTGTGGTTGGCTATTAATTGATGATGCTTCACCCGTATTCAAGAATAACGGAGTGTGGTCGGATATCTCTCTAGTTAGTGCCTGCACTGTGGTAGGAGGAAATTTCAGCTCCCATTCCGTGCTAGACAATAATCTTGTCTAGCTTCTGAAAGGTTGGCTCTTGAAGGTTATTTGCACATGTGAATTGTCACCCTCACATTTCCAATTTCCTTAAATTAAAAGTATCTATTATTGCATTAAACAGAAATGGCCACCTGTCATTATAGCTTGCATTATTCTTTTCATGCAGTCCGCGAATAATATTAAAGTCACCACCTATTAGAATAGGTAAGGTTTCTTTAATACATAGCTGGATTAGCTTTGTTAGAAATGCATCTTTGTACTGTTGTTGTGCCACACCGTACATAGACACCAGCACCCATTGGAAGTCATCCTGTTTGTTTCTCACTTCAAATTTTACAAAGTAATCACCCTCCTCAATTTCTCCAATATCAAACGTTAGAAGATTAACACCAACTAACATGTCACCGGATCTACCGTGAGGGGCTTTACAATGCCACAAAAAGTCCTTCCCACCACAAAGGTTTTTCAGGAAATTTTGTGAGCAGTCTTTCCTCCCAGTTTTCGATAGAGCAAGAAAATCTAAACTTTTCTCTTTGACACTATTTGAAATAAATTTAAATTTTTTCGGATCCCCTAAGCCATTACAATTCCAAAAAACACCTTTCATTGGTTACTCTTGTTGTGTTGTGGACTACCCTTGCTACTTTTCTTCTTCTTTTTAGCACTAGAGTTTTTATTCCTAGGAACGGCATGTTGATCACATAGATCACTGCCATATCCCTCACTAAAACCCTCGACCACTTCACCACAAAACTGGTTCAACGCAAGGATATTAATTTCGTCACTTGTGTCCCCCTCGTAAACTACAGAAGAAGATGTCTTATCTTGTAAAGGGGGTGAAACCTGAAGCCTATTGCGCTCAATGTTCTTTAGATTTTTAACTGACTTGGAAGTATTAGCAACCGAAGAGCCTAAAGAAATACCCACATGGCTAATCTTATTGACCACTACCTCATCAGTAAAAGAGAGGAAAAAATTGGTATCGTTACATTTGTTGTCAGTATCCTCCAAATTCTTGAGTGCTTTAAGACGGGCAGCTTTCTCAATTGAGTCTTGATCGGCTGACATTAAACTTCGTTTACGCTTGCAAGTAGGAGTTGATGTAACATCAGGTATCAGTGTGGGAGAGGGAGTATGTAAAGAATCAGCCAACAAGGATTTGTTAACAACTTGCTTACTTGCTGGATTTTCTTTTGGAGTGACGTTATGGGCTTGCTGCCCAAAGAATGACTCAGCAACCCAAGCTTTTGTGTTGTCGGCATTTCCAGTAGGCTTGAGAACCACAGTTCGTCGACATTTGCTGGGGTCTCTACCACCAGAGCGAGCAGAAGTTGTAGCAGCCATCATGGCATTTGGTTCACTCTCCTGTCCAGTAGCAGTTCCTTCTTTCCCCAACTCTTTTCCCCTAGGTAAGCACTCTCATTATTTTTTGCATTGTTTTCCTTGTTTGCCTCATCTAAGTGTTTCTCTTTATCTTTGTCCCCATCTTCTTTTGGCTGCTCATCCATGTTAATCAGCAGAGGATTAATTTCAACCCCCTCTATCTCAACACGGAACTGGAGTTCGTAGACATATTCTCCAATCACTACATCCATACTAAAGGCCTTTTAGCACTTGTTGGTGTTAGAAACTCGCACTTTAAAAGGAAAGTATCTCTTACCCAATCACATGTGCTACGTAGGTGAGATGGTAAAAAGGGTATACGTGAGGCTAAAGGTCTCAAGTTTGAGTCTCATGTATGCAATATTTTTTAACGCCTCATCACCTTTAGCACCGGTTGTTTCGCCCGGTGCCAAATCTCGATACCTTTTAGTACCGGATTATTAGCACCGATTGAGAAACCGTCGTTGAAGGGGTTTCTCAACCGGTGCTAAAGGCACCTCCTTTAGTAGTTCATGATGAGTATGCCTTGGTGTAACATGTAAATATTTTCCTTCATTTATATATAAAAAAGAAAGGTAGGGGCCTCCCCTGCCGGTTTCCGGTAAAAAAAGAAATTTGCTGTCATACTAAAAAAATAATATTTTAAAATTCTACATTTCAAACTTCCATAAAAGATTTGGTGTTCAAAATACTTTCCTAAATATCTGGAAAATTGAAAATGTACCAATTGAAATGAAGTATTTTTTCTACAAAAATAATCCTAGCCTAAGATCCCAGTAAGAAACACTCAAACTTATTCCATCATGTGTTGTCTGCCTTTTTCTTCTGTTACAAAATAGCGAAACCATGTGTGGCCATACTTAAGTTTTGGTCAGCGGTTAAGTTTGTGGAATCCGCTAAGGATGTAGGAATCGTACACAAGTGACATAACTTTAATAAAAACATCAAGGGCACCACGTTAGGCAAAATGCATAAAATTGATGGTTGGATGGCGGCGTAGGTCGGCACTGAGCCAAACGCGAAAAAAGAGCAGTGCAATGAGCAGTGAGATATTGCACGTGGAAGTTATATATATTTCTTTGCCTTTTCTCTTCAATCATCTCCTCTCTCTCCTTCCACAACATGGCGCTGTTAAAGGGCAGTAGGTGAAAGGAAGGGAGGTGGCCCCCTAGTCCCTTGTTCTACACACTCCTTATGCGAGGTCCTTCGTTTTAGGCCTTGTTTAGATTCTTCAAAACCATTACCTTTTCACGAAAAGTTATCCATCTAGAAAATTGTGTCAGTTCATTTCTATCTGTATGTACGCTTTTATAGAAATGATACTTTTTCGTACTTTTCATCCCATTTTCACAATCTAAACACAGCCTAACTCACATTGGGTTGTGGAGTTGCAGAGGGTCTAAGGTGTGCACACACGACATCACTAAATGAATAGCACATGTAGATGGCCAGCTATCACAATGGGTTCAAAAGTGAGTGTGAGAGAGATGCCAATAGGTGAGCCCCATAAATAACATTTGAAACTTCAACTTGTAGCCACTTTCTCATGTATTTTTACTATTTTTGTTCCTAATTCACCATGGGTTTTTAAATTTACCATCATATTGCAATCTAAATCAACAACACATTTCAATCTTGCATAGACAATTTGGTTTTCGGGATTGTTTCCTACACTACGGGAAACCGCTTGTTCGCCGTGTGCCAACGGCTTCGCCGTGTGCCTCTTCGCGGGCACACGGCAAACAAGCCTGTTTGCCGTGTGCCTGCCCACGTGGCACACGGCGAAGCCGTGGCACACGGTGGACCCAGGCAGGCACACGGCAAAAAGGCAGGCACACGGCAAACAGGCCTGTTTGCCGTGTGCCTGCCACGTGGCACACGGCATACATGTAGCACACGGCAAACAGGCCTGTTTGCCGTGTGCCTAACGACCAGCACACGGCAAACAGGTCGCCCCAAACGGCAGTTGGTTTGCCCGTCATCTTTGCCGTGTGCCCTTGTCACGTGGCACACGGCAAACATCCAGCACACGGCAAACAGGCCTGTTTGCCGTGTGCTGGGGCCACGTGGCACACGGCAAAAAGGAACGCACACGGCAAAGTGGCATGTTTGCCGTGTGCCACACGTAGGCACACGGCAAACAGGCAGCAAAAATTTTGAATTTTGCCTCCAAATTTTTTTTACTAACTTTTTTGTCCTTGTATTATTCCATGTTAGTTTTGTGCATGTTTTTCGGTCCGTTTGCTATATTTAATCATTTTATATCATTATTTTTAATTTTGTCGATACGGCAAATTTGAACTGTAAGTGTTTCGAATAATGTAATGTAATGTTCGGAAAAATGTTATTCGGATTCTTAAGACTAATATGATGCCATGTCCATTAGATAGAATCAAATTTTGAATATATTGCTCGCTTACCGTGTGCCCGCATTTGGACTCGGTTCGTTTAAAATTTTTATAAAATACAACAAAGGCCAAAACATTATAAATTTTGGCGTGATGTCATGTTTTCATACGTAGAGGCTATGGTAAAAAATGTAGAAGGTTTCGAGCAAGTTGACGCATTGCCTCTTTACAAACCGGAGCTTCTCGGGAGAAGATCCTAAGAGTTTTGAATGAGACGTTGTGATTTGAAGCAACGTGACAATTCAAAATTTTTTTACCACAAAAGTCATTTTTTATAGTCTTCATACACCTTAGACAGGTCCATGCCCAAATTTGGTTATTTTTTGAATCCGTTTGATATTTTTTAATTTTTTTTCTATGTAGGCAGAAAATATTTGTCGTGTGCTTCCTCTAGAGGCACACGGCATAGACTGGTTGCCGTGTGCCTCACGGCGGGCACACGGCAACAAGTTTTGAAATTCTAAAAAATAAAAAAAATGTTCGCCGTGTGCCCTGGATCTGGGCACACGGCAAAGCTGTGCCCAGATCCAGGGCACACGGCGAAGCCCACGGCACTTAGCCGTTTTGGGCCGCCTCTCCCACTCACACAGCGCACACACACACGCACGCACACACACTCACAGCCGCCGGGCCGCCACGCCGCCGGGCTGCCACGCCGCCGCGCCGCCGGGCCGCCGCGCCGCCGGGCCGCCCCGCCGCCGCGCCGCCACGCCGGGCCGCCGCGCCGCCGGGCCGTCAGGCCGCCACGCCGCGGCGCCGCCGTGCCGCCCCGCCGCCGGGCCGCCCCGCCGCCGTGCCGCCCCGCCGCCGCGCCGCCACGCCGGGCCGCCGCGCCGCCGGGCCGTCAGGCCGCCACGCCGCGGCGCCGCCGTGCCGCCCCGCCGCCGCGCCGCCGGGCCGCCCCGCCGCCACGCCGCCGCGCCGCCGGGCCGCCGTGCCGCCCCGCCGCCGCGCCGCAGCGCCGCTGTGCCTCCGCGCCGCTGTGCCGCCGCGCCGCAGCCCCGCCGGGCCGCCACGCCGCCGGGCCGCCTCTCCGGCCCCCGCTCCGCCGCTCCTCGGCCTCCCCGGCTGCTCCACGCCCTCCTCGGCCGCTCCACGACCTCACCTGCCAGCCGGTGAGTTTTTTTATTTAGTTGCTTAGTTTTAATTAGTTGTTTGATTTAATTTAATTTAGTAATAATTAGTTGTTAATTTAGTTAGAAAAACTTAGATAGCATATACTTAGTTATAATTAGTTACTATTTTAGTTAGAAAAACTTAGTATTTGTGTTAATATTTTAGTTAATATTTGTGTGGTTTTGGAGGTCAAAGCATTGTGTCCGGCCATCGAGCCGTGTGCTTAAACATCTGTGTGGCCCGACCTTCGTGTCGTGGTTTTTGTTGCAGGTTTGGAAACCCTCACCGTATAGGGGAGGTGCTGGCGAAATTTTGAATTTCATATAATCATTTATTGAATATTGCAGGAATCCGCTTCCACTTATTCGACGGAGAGTCGGAGCTGTAGCGGGAGTCGGAGCCGGAGCGGTACCAAGAGCGAGAGCCGGAGCGGGAGCCGGAGCGGTATCAGGAGCGGGAGCGGGAGCGGGAGCGGGAGCCGGAGCCGGAGCGGGAGCGGGACCGCGAGTCTACACCACGCCGGCCACGCCTACACCGCCGACCCACCGTAAGCACCGCAATCACGCTCGCGTTACATGCATGTTCGTAGATCACGTAACCCAGTTAGATGTCTCCCGTTCGAAAGAGATACGGTTGTAAATATGCAGAACTTTGCATATCTACGACCGTATCTGTTTCGAATTGTCCACGTTATTTGGACAGCCCAAGGATGCGTAGCTAGAGTAGGTTTACATAGTCTACTCCGATCTGGTACAGGATTTCGGCAGCATCTCTCCGGTGTTCTCCGGATACACAATCTCCCTCTGGGACGTGTATTTGGAGAACAGCGGGGAGGTGCTGCCGAAATTCTGTCCCAGATCGGAGTAGACTATGTAAACCTACCCTAGCTACGCATCCTAGGGTGGGATTAGGACCTATCTTCACCTAGTAGAGAGTATAGACATCGTGTAGGACCTACACTATGTACATGTAAAAGAATTCCATTTTCATTTGCCGGTGTCATAGATGATGAATGATCGTAGCTGGATGCACACGGGTTGGAACCCTGGGGGTGATGTGAGTGTGGAATGGGTTCGGAGGACCGAGGCTTTTATAGATGAAGCATTTGCAAAGGTTAAAGGAAGCAACAAGACCACTTGGTGTCCTTGTGATAAATGTGGGAACACGCGTCGAAGAACAAAGAAAGAAATGACAAGTCATCTTTTCAAACACGGATTTACGATAGACCAAACCCGGTGGACTTACTATGTTGAAGGCAATAATCGTAGAAGAGACGAGGCCGTGAGACAACGCATTGAGGAACTTGATTCAGATGCTGGGGTGGCGGACATGTTAGATGACTTTGGGGAAGCTCAGTTTGATGAAGGAGGAAGGGAAGATGAGCCAGAGCCAAGCGCGAAGGCGTACTACGACATGTTAGCTGCAGCTGGTCAACCCCTTCACGAGCATACAAAGGTTTCCCAATTGGATGCTATTGGGCGCCTAATGGCCGTGAAGTCCCAGTTTGCACTGAGTCGAGACGCCTACGATGTTATGTTGACGGTATTTGGAAGTCTGCTTCCGGAAGGTCACATTCTGCCAAAGAACATGTATGAGTCACAAAAGGTCCTTCGTGCACTTAAGATGTCTTACGAGAAGATTGACGCCTGTCCTAAGAACTGCATCTTATTTAGAAAAGAACACGAGAATGCAAAGTACTGTCCAAAGTGTGAATCCTCAAGGTTCTTGGAGGTAGACGCTGGTGATGGTCAGAAGAGGCAGCTCGCGATCCCCGCGAAAGTTCTACGGTACCTTCCATTCATACCGAGGGTCCAACGGCTGTTCATGAGCGAGGACACCGCAAAACAGATGACATGGCACAAAAATGGAACTCGATACAAACCAGACAAGCTTATACATCCATCCGATGCTGAATCATGGACCCATTTTGACGGGATCCACCATGTTAAAGCTGCTGAAGCTCGTAATGTGCGTGTTGCGTTGGCGACAGATGGCTTCCAACCTTACGGAATGTCGGCAGCCCCATACACATGTTGGCCTGTGTTCGTTATCCCTCTCAATCTCCCCCCGGGCGTTATCTTTGAACGACGGAATATTTTCCTGTCGTTGATAATTCCTGAACACCCGGGGAATAATATGAGTGTGTTTATGGAGCCTCTGATTGATGATTTGCTCCGTGCTTGGGAGGAAGGGGTTTGGACATACGACCGAGCTACAAAGACAAACTTCAGAATGTATGTGTGGTACCACTACTCTCTGCATGACATGCCTGCGTATGGGATATTCTGTGGCTGGTGTGTGCACGGGAAGTTCCCTTGCCCAATATGCAAGGCTCGTCTGAGGTTCATTTGGTTGAAGAAGGGCGGCAAATATTGTTCGTTCGACAAACATCGACAATTCCTCCCTATTGACCACCCATTCAGACGAGATAAGAAAAACTTTAGTAAAGGCGTCGAAGTTAAAGACCCTATACCGCACATGATGACACCTGATGAGATTCGTGCCGAGTTAGAAGCCCTCGTGATGAATGAAGATGGTCGGTTTGTGGGATATGGCGAGGAACATGCCTGGGCGGATATGTGTGGCTTGTGGAGGCTCCCCTATATGCAAGATCTCCTTCTACCACACAACATCGACATGATGCACACTGAAAAGAATGTCGCTGAGGCGACCTTGGGTTCAATCATGGCCTGGCCTGATAAATCAAAGGACAACGTTAAGGCTAGACTTGATCAAGCAGAGTTATGCAACAGACCAGAGTTGAATATTCCGGCTCCCCAAGAGGGGAGGAGGTGGAAGAAGCCAAAGGCCGATTTCTGTCTAACGCCGGACCAAAGGAGGGAAGTACTACGCTGGATTCAGAACTTAATGTTCCCTGATGGGTACGCAGCGAATCTGAGGCGAGGGGTGAACTTGACTACTATGCGAATCAACGGGCTCAAGAGTCATGACTATCACATATGGATCGAGCGGCTTCTTCCGGTGATGATTCGAGGCTACGTTCCTGATCATGTCTGGCAAGTGCTTGCAGAGTTGAGTTTTTTCTTCCGCACGCTTTGTGCTAAGGAATTATCTGTGACAGTGATCAAGGAAATGGAAAAAATGGCGCCCGTGTTGCTCTGTAAGTTGGAGAAGATCTTTCCACCCGGCTTTTTCAATCCGATGGAGCATATGATTTTGCACCTCCCGTACGAAGCACGAATGGGGGGGCCTGTGCAAGCACGTTGGTGCTATTCTATTGAGAGATGCCAAAAAGTGCTTCGAACTAAATGTAAAAACAAATGCAAAATTGAAGCTTCTATTGCCGAGGCATACATTCTGGAGGAGGTCTCAAACTTCACATCGAAATACTATGCTGACAACCTTCCTAGCGTGCATCATCCACCCTCTCGTCACAATGTTGGCGAGCATGAATCGAATCTCAGTCTTTTCCGAGGGCAACTCGGAAGTGCAAGTAGTTCGGCCATCAAGACCTTGAACCATGAAGAGTGGAGCAAAATCATGCTATATGTGTTGACCAACCTTGAAGAAGTCGTGCCGTACATAGAGTAAGTTTTCAACAATCGTTTAGTATTTCAATACTCTGTATTCTGCATCCAACCCCATTGTTCCTCTTTGGTATACAGGGAATTTCGTGCGGAATTCTGGCACGGTCCTAGGGCCCCTACCCTACAGGAAATGGATACCCTTCTTAGGCAGGGTGCAAGAAATGGGGGACCTAATTTCATTTCTTGGTTCTCACAAAAGGTAATGAACAATTTAGCTCGTTCGTAGTTCGTAGTATGACATTACAAGTTGCTCCCCTATAATATGACGAAATTGTTTCCTGTTTTGAACTTGTAGGCTCTAAAAGATATTTCTATGAGTGCTGAGTTGCAACAGGTTTCCAAAGGCTTTGCCTATAGGGTCAAGTCATTCGGCGCTTATGATGTGAATGGGTATCGTTTTCACACAACAAGCCACGAGCAGAGTCGTCCCAATCGAAGAACCACAAATACTGGAATTTTTACTCCAGGAGACGATGAACTCGAGTACTATGGAATAGTCGAACAAATATACGAACTGGACTTTCATGGCTCGAAAACCCTTAAACCTGTCATATTCAAATGCCATTGGTATGATCCTCAAGCTGTGAGACGTTCTCCGAAACTTGGGCTAGTCGAAATTCGACGGTCATCCGTGTACAAAGGAGATGATGTTTATATTGTGGCCCAACAGGCCACACAAGTCTATTATCTCTCATACCCATGCCAAACCGACCAACGTCTCCTGAGCTGGGATGTTGTGTACAAAGTATCGCCACGCGGCAAACTACCTGTCCCAAACAATGAAGATT
This sequence comes from Urochloa ruziziensis, assembly GCA_015476505.1. Lineage (NCBI taxonomy): Eukaryota > Viridiplantae > Streptophyta > Magnoliopsida > Poales > Poaceae > Urochloa > Urochloa ruziziensis. The sequence goes on from CM027119.1 coordinate 26,682,965, forward strand.
ACAACATTGACCCAAACACATATGCCGGAGAGTTTTATCAAGAAGATGGGCTAGAAGGGACATTTCAGATAGACTTGAGCGAAGCGATCGGAATGGAAGTAGATAATGAAAGAGTTGAGCAGGAGGATGCCGGAGATGTGATTCATAATGTGAAAGACTTAGAGTTACTTGAGAAACTACGATTAGGCAACGACAACGATTCTGACAACGAAGCTCCTTTGGAGCACGGTGTTGAAGATATGGACACGCGTGATAGCGATGATGAGTCATGTGATCCAGCTAATGTGGATCATGATGACTATTTCTAATTCGTGTAAGATATGTGTATTAATAATGTATTATAAATCTATATTTTCTGAATTTATTTTTTAGTACTACTTGTTCTTACCTTTTGTCATTGCAGGTGATTGATCAAATATGGTGGGGGGCGGCAGAGGTGTGATGAGGTCGCTCAACTCTCTCATTGGGAGGGGCAGCGGTTCGGCGTCGTCCTCCAAGGGGGGCAACAGGGGAAAAGGGAAGGGTCCAGCGAGTTCGTCGGCGGCTGAAGGTACTTACGCTTGGTCTTTTTAATTACAGTGGTCTTTCTAATACCTGTACTTACACACAACTCTTTTTAATTACAGTGGAGAGACCGCGGAGGAGTACTCGCAGGAGGGCGCCCTCGCCTGTACCCTCTGAGCACAGCTCTAGTGCGGAGGACGACCGAGAGGAGGATGCGGAGCTGGAGGAGCCAGAGCAAGAGGGGGAGGAGGAGCCAGAGCAGGAGGGGGAGGGAGAGGAGGAGGAGCAGGAGGGGGAGGGGGAGGAGGGGGCGGAGGGAGGCGACTCACCTAAAGTTTGGTTGCGAGGCTCCTCTTCCCTCCCGAGACGACCCATACCTATGGCTCAACGGCCGGTTATTGCACCCGACCCTCCCAGGTAATTAACTTACATGTTCTGACTAATGTTTGTTCTAATGTTTTCATGGATAATTAAAACTAATTAATTTGTTTTTTTACCTTTGGCAGGGGCTTTGAGATTGTGGAGCCAGGCGTTCACTCTCGCCTTCCCAACGGCATTCTAGGCCAGCTTTGCAGGTTGCACTACCCTGGCGTCATACAGAAAGGGGGCCGAGAGCAGCCGGCGTGGTCGTGGGAGGACTACGCGATCACCCAGGACTTGGAACTAGATGAGAATGGGCAGCAGTTTGGGAGCAAGGCGCGACGGGTTGTGCTCGAGCTGTTTGTAAGTATTCTTCGTGTTACATCGCATTCATCAATTATTTTTGAAATTACTAATACATCATGTGATTTGTGCAGGATTTCTACAAGCCGCTGGATGGAACGTTGAACCAGGCGATCGAGGTGGCTGACACGGCCTGCCGCAAGCTGGTGGCCGATATGTGGTATGAGACGAAGCTGTGTGCCATCATACAGTGGTGGGCTCACCATGCGCCTAAACGCGAGAGGCGACGCGTGCCGAAAGTGGAGGCGAGAAGAATGATGCTGACGAAGGAACAATTTCTAAAGGTAAATGTTCAACATTTAATTTCTTTGATCAATTATCGGTGCCTCCGTAGTGCCTTGATGGCGTACTTGATGGCGTGCAGGTGCCTCCGTGGTGGCTAGCTAACAATGATCGGTGCTGGGGTATGGTGGTCGACAAGTGGTTGACGGAGGGTTTCACGGAGAGGAGTGAGAGTGGTCGAGTGCGGCGAGGGATGATGGGAGGATCATCACACCACCAAGGCAGCAACAACCTCAAGGGATACAGAAAAAAATGGGTACGTGTATTTACTTATTTATTCCAATGCTAAATTCTGCAGAATTTCTAATGAATCTGCCTTTTCCCGCAGTCGCAGGCACATGGCCAAGAAATCAGCATCCTCGGGGATTATGCTTGCTCAAAAAAGGGGAAGGCGACCTCCGATGTCACGTACAATCCGGATGACCCCCCCTCGGCATACAGCAACTCTTCTGTCCACAGCCGCCTGAGTGACTACACCGAGATGGCAAAGGCGGTGAGGGGGCCGGATTTCGATCCACACACGGAGCCCATTGATGGAGAGACCGTCATGAGGATGGGAGGAGGCAAGAAGCATGGGCGGTACGTTATGGCTGGGAGCGTGATCGACACGGCTAGTACTCCCACTCTCTCGCAACTTCGTGCTCGGCAAACCGACTCCACACCGCCTATACGACCGAGGCGAAGCGCCGTACAGATAGACATGGAGCAATTCAAGGTTATTTCTGTTGCACTCGTCGTTCAAGCGCTTTACACACGTTAGCTTCGTATTCTAACCCATGCATCATATTTTGTAGGCCCAGATGGAGGCGCAGGTACAGGCGACGGTCCAGGAGCAGTTGCGGGCCCAGACAGAAAGGATTGAGCAGGAAAATGCAAGGAGATGGGAGGCCTATGCTCAGTACATGCAGTCCTTGGGCTATCCGCAGCCACCGCTGTCACCGTTCGGTCCACCACCTGGAGCTCGTGGCGGTACTCCGACTCCTGTGAGTGACTTCATAGCCGTTTACTTTCATTTGTTATAGTGACTTAGCACTTTCCAAACTCAGGATACAAAGTAGAAAGACTTAGTATAGAAACCAATGACTTAGTAAAATCACTTAGCTTAACACATTCAATATCTTCAACTTTGGACAGCCTCCATCGGCGGCATCCAATGAAGGGCCAATCAATCCAGATATGTCGCCTCCGTGGCCGTCTCCGCAGGGGATGCAGGCTCGCTCGTGGCACGGGCCGCCGACTCAGCCGTGGCAGGGGGCGTCGCCTCAGTGGGCGCCGCCTCCGTCGTTGCCGTGTCAGCTTCCGCCGTCGTCGTCGCAGGTGCCGCCACCCTGGGCTTGGGGTGTGCAGCCTCCGCCTCCGACTCAGCCGCCGGCGGACGAGTGAGCGGTATGTATCATGTGGTTTCTATGCCGTGTGCTTTGTATGAACTTGTTCTGGACTATGGAGGTTGTATGAACTTGTTTATGAACTTTGGAGTCATATCGACTCGTATGGACTGTATTTGAACTTGTTTATGGACTTTGTATGAATTTCTGTGGCCGTGTTATGGCTTATGGTGTTTGTGAGCTGGTGAAGCAATATTTGATTGTCTGTGATGCATATAAACTGTCTGGGATGTTAATTGTAATGTATATGAAATTGTTTCTGTTGTTTGGGGGACATTTAAAAGCAAAAACAGCAAAAATTTGGGCAGGGGTGAAGGATGTTTGCCGTGTGCAAAGGCTGGCACACGGCAAACACCTAGTGTTTGCCGTGTGCAAAGGTCAAGGCACACGGCAAACAACCGCGGACCGTCCGCCACTTGTGAGGCGAACAGTCCGCGAATGGCAGACGGTCCGCCAATTCCTGGCGGACCGTCTGGCCAATATGTTGTTTGCCGTGTGCAAAGATCACGGCACACGGCAAACAGCGGCTGTTTGCCGTGTGCAAAGGGCAAGGCACACGGCAAACAACCTGTGTTTGCCGTGTGCAAAGGTCAAGGCACACGGCAAACAACCTGTGTTTGCCGTGTGCAAAGGTCAAGGCACACGGCAAACAGCCTGCTGTTTGCCGTGTGCCATACACGTGGCACACGGCAAACAGCCTGGTGTTTGCCGTGTGCCATACATGTGGCACACGGCAAACAGCCTGGTGTTTGCCGTGTGCCATACACGTGGCATGGCGCACGGCAAACAGCCTGGTGTTTGCCGTGTGCCGGCCATGTGGCACACGGCAAACCACCGTTTTCCAGGTGTACACCGTCAGTTACTTTATTTTGCCGTGTGCCCCATATGGCGCACGGCAAAACACTTGGCACACGGCAAACAGGTTTGCCGTGTGCCCGTGTTCTGGCACACGGCAAACAGCTGTTTGCCGTCGTACGGTTTGCCGTGTGCCATTTTGCACACGGCAAAGCCTTTTGCACACGGCAAACAGCTTTGCCGTGTGCCTTTCAGGCTTCGCCGTGTGCCCTTGGCACACGGCAAACCGTGCGTTTCCCGTAGTGCTATACACCTAGGGAAATTAATTAAACGTACTGATTGAAATGTTTTGTTTTTTTAAAAAAATTAATAGCCACCCTTTGAGTTATTTTGGTATGAAAACTTGAGTCCCTTCACAAAGCACATGTTCTTATTAATATTTCAGTTTGTTCGCTCAAAATATTGATAGTTCAATTTGAGTTCGAGCGGAGAATAGACATAATTTTGCACTCGACATGGCTTAATTGTGTTAGTCGTGTCGTGAGAAAGAATTAAACAGCAGAGACCAATTCGACCTTCCTTTCTGCTAAAGATAAAATATGGCACCACTGTAGAGGGAGCGGACAGGTGTTTGGCTTACGCGGCCCTGCGAGACGTCGTCGGCTCTGCATCCGGCACTTGTCCGCCGCTCATGCGCCACCTCGCCCCCTTCCCGCAGCTTCGGCTACCGCCCACGATAACAAAAGCTAAGCAGTAGCGCTACTAGCAGCACTACTGCAACTGCTGCGCCCAAGCAACGACGCACACGGACACCAATTAATCGGACGCATCGCCGCGCAGCTAAAGTCTGCCTGCCAAGCCGCCGCCGCCGTCTTGTTGCCTGCCGCTTCCCGGCATGTCGACCAACAACACCAACACCACCTCCCAGGTATGCATAATAATCTCAACTAATTAGCTTGCTGTGCTTCATCTTGGTCTGTTTCTGATCTGATTGGTCTTTGAAAATGTATCAGGACACAGCTGCCGCCGCTGGAGCGGACAAGCAGCCGCAGCAGCAGGACACGGTGAAGAAGACGGTGCAGACGGTGGAGGTGCGGTCGACGGCGGGGCAGCCCGACGAGGAGGGCGTGCTCAAGCCCGTCAGGGTGGTGCACGAGATCCCAGCCAAGGAGGCCAAGGAGAACGCAGGCGTCAAGCAGGACTAGATCGATCCACCATCGTGCATCGATGGTAGTAGCTGTGGTAGCCATCTTTCAAAGATCCGTATTGCTGTTATAACGAGTGCCGTAGAAGCGATCGAGAAACTAGTATACATGGCTTTCCTTCCTATTGCTGTTCTGGAAATGCAAAATAAACAATTATTGCTCCTGTGTGTAAATTATTGGGGGGAGTGAGTGTGACATTTTGTGATTCATGCATGTAGTCTGCGCGGCGTGCTTCATTTGTAAACTTGTACTTCAGTCTGATTTAGTTTGCCCACGATCAAGCGTCCAACTGTATGGATCTAGCACGTTACACTAAACGGGACCTTAAAGAAAAGGAAAATTAAAATTAAAGAAAAAGAAAATTACAACGAAGTTTAAAATTAAAGAAAAAGAAAATTACAACGAAGTTTAAGTTCGTTTAAAACTTAAAGAAAACGAAAAAAACTCTTGATCATCTCCCTCAAGACTCTCAGGGATCCGTTTGTCACCACCGTCGAAGTCGCTTCCCAATTGTCATCGAACACCAGAGCCAAACTCCACAAGGTGGAGGCCGCAGAGTAGGGCTTACCGTTAGGCGAAACAAAGCCAAACTCCACAAGGTGGAGGCCGCAGAGTAGGGCTTACCGTTAGGCGAAACAACTGAGTACACTGCCTCTCAGGCACATGGCCAACTCCGGCACTCATGACGTAACCTTCGTTTCCAACGCCAGCAACCCAAGCAAAGCTCAAATTTTCACCAAAGATCATTTTCCTTGAGATTAACAGGGTCAACAACATCATCACCTGAAGAAGACGACGATGTGCCAGCCCCGGACTCCTAGTCAGGTCTCCCCAGCCGCTCCATTGGTGTCGGAGAAGATCGTCACCCGAGAACGAAAGAAACTGGGAGAAATTATTCCTCAGCAATGCCGTCGCTTCCTCATCGCCGACGCCACCAAGAAAACCATGCCGCAGAGGAGCCACGCTCCTTCGGCAAAACCTAACTACACCGCCGAACATCGACGACGAGCAAACCCTAGACTTAGATGGACTCGATTAGGACTCGATCTATTAAAGGATGGACCCTCGCTCCCTTGCCACTGACTAGGAGGCTGAGGACGAGCGAGAACGGGGCCAGAGGCGAACGACGACGGTTACGCGAGCACGCGGCAGCGGTGGTTCCGCCTGAGTCGCCCGTCATGAGCGACGCGGAGGACAGGTGGGTTGGTTGCACCGTTCCTCTCATACTTAGATGGGCTGAAAGACTTCCCACTGGTCGGGGTCCATTTCTTCAGATTGGGTCGAACTCATCTACATTTGGATATTTTGTATGAAGGTTAAATAACTCAAATCTTTTTAGATTCGGACAAGAGGGTTAGATTTAACTCAATTTATTTAGTTCAGAGGGTTTGAAAGATGTAAGATATATGGAAGTAGAGATATATGGAAGTAGTTTTATACACGGCAACGTATCCGGTGGAAACTAACTTCCCGTGCAAACTATGCAAACTATAATGAGAGACGTGGGATCTCCATTCGATGGCACAATAAAGAGGTGGAAACTTTTAAAAATAAACCCTCCCACCAATCACTTTCTAATCAGTTTTTTTCCTGAACCCCTTCGCTCCTCCTTGGAATCGATTCTAGGCGCCTGACGCCTAGGCGCTGGGACTCCTTCCCGAAGCCGTCGCCAAAAGTACCGCCACTGCCGCCTGGACGTTTGTCGATCGGTCGATCTGCAGCGCCAAAAATACCGACACCGCCGCCTGGACGCCGCCCTTCCCCTCACCTGGAACGATGCCTGGACGCCTGGGCGCTGGACTCCGCCTGGACGCTGCTGTGCAAGGAACACCTGGACGCCGCTGTGCAGGGAATACTAATCAAAAGCACTGTTCAAGGTACGTATTGGTGATTTATTCATAGTTACCAAAACCCACCATGAGACCCATCAGTCATCCTCTCTGCGCTTCTTCCTCCCCCTCATTCTTAGGAAGCCGTCTACCTCGTGATGTACCTTCTTCCTCCTCCTTAGGAAGCCATCATGCACCGGCCACATACCTCTCTGTGTTTCTTCTTCTTTCCTCCTCTTCCTTAGGAAGCCCTCTACCTCGTGATGTAGCTTCTTCTTCCTCCTCCTCAAGAAGCCGTCTACCTCATGACATCACGCACCGGCCACATACCTCCTTTGCGGCAGGGAATTTCGGACGTGTTTTGTTCTCCATCGCGTGATCGTTGCCCGACCTCTGACACACCTATCGTTAACCACCTTTCACATGGCTTCTTCTAACTTCTAAGTGTGTTGTACCGTCTGGGTTCTTATGTTGCCCTCATTCGCTTGGCTTCGCCCGTGCCACGCTCAGGCGCTTCTGTCCCTCCCTCACGTCGGCCTCTACATCCTTTTCTTAAGTAGTTGTTTGTCCCAACAGAGAAGAACAAAGTCCAAGTGGCGCGAGTGCATTCGCTCAAATTAAAGGGATGCACTCAACCTGTATTTGCTATATTTTCCTCTGGTTGAACACAACCCATCTCATTTTCTGATTAAACAAGGGTACGTCCATCCCGACGAACTTTTCGACTTTTCCCAACCCACCTTAACCATATATATAGTGCTATGTGTTTAATCGACATCGAGATGCATGTGATGACTTTATTAATCTTAAGATTTGCCGTCTCGGTCTCTTAGAGATGCTCGTATGATAGGGCTCTATGTTTATATTCATACGAGTCTTTATTGTATTAACTTTTTCTGGCTAAGCCTTAAAAATTAGCATATCCGTACAGTCAAATAGAAAAAACTAGTCCATACTGTAAGTAGGAATTCCTTAATAATATACGCGACCACTGCTGGGGAAAAAAATAATATTCGGGGTCTATTTTTTGGAAAGTAGGAATTTTTTAAATAATATTTCGGGTTTTATTTTTAATAACCCTATGAATTGGGCCCGAAAAATGGCCCAAAACTACGCACGGAGCAGTTTGTTGAGGTGGGCCACTGCCATAGGCCACACAGCCACCTTCCCTCTCCTTCCGGTAGCAGCAGCAGGCAGGACAGCAAACGCGAAGCCACGGCAGCGAGCCAGATCTCGCGTACCCGCCGCGGCCGTGACAGCCACCGTCGCCAGATCGGACCAGGCGCCGGAGCTCCAGCAATCCGCCGGAGCAGAAGCGGGCAGAAGATCCCGAGAGTAGAGCATAGTAGTAGTAGGAGGAGTAGCCGAGGCAAAGGGAGGCGGCGAAGATGCTGCCGACGACCGCGTCCAAGGGGCGCGGTGCCGCCCGCTCCTCGCCGCCGCTCTTCGGCCCCTACCTCCGCCGCATCGTCAAGGTCCGTAAGCCTCGCCTCGCCTCGCCTCGCCACCTCGCTTTGCCCAAAACCCGAATCCAGTCCGTGTCCCCTCTGCTCGTGCCGCCTGCCGATCTGGCGTCGCGTCCCCGCGCGCTCGGAGGGATGTGAAGCTTAGATTGTCGTTAGTGTTCGGTTTCCTGGCTGAATGCAGGCTTGCGGGGACGATGATCCAATACGTGTGCCTAGTTAATGAATTTGATTTAGGGGTTGAGGTTCCAGCCGTGGTATGCCTCTGCGTTCCTTTGCACCATTGAGATAGTACACGGTACTGTAATGTTGTTGGTTTAGCCTTGCTATCTCTTATTGAGTCTTCTCGGTTCATCGATCGACTCAATAGTCGATACACTATGTAGGTTTACAGATCACTGATGCTTGCAGTGCTTGTTGATTGGATTCAGTATTGCTAATTGCTTAACTGCACTTCTCAATTTTAAATGTTAGGTCGTTGTGTAGTCACTGATGTGATAAGTTGGTGCATTTTGATTGGCAGTGGGATTCATTTGAACAGCTTGTGTTGCTTAAATTTAGGCATTTGCTCAGTTCGGCTGTTCTTATAGAGTTAGTATTGTAACCCTATCATACCTCGACACCATGAAAATGTATTTTAATTCTTCAAAAATTTAGGAATTTGCTCAGTCTGGCTGTTCTTATAGAGTTATAGTATTGTAACCCTATTGTACCTTGATGCCATGAAAATGTATTTTAATTTTGCACCTTGGGAATTCTGAACTTTGATTATAGTGAATGCAGCAAGAAGTGTACTTTCAACTTTCCTGCATTTGTGGTCTCCATAGAAAAAGGAGAAGAAAATAAATATTCCCAAGAAGAAAAAAGAAAAAAAAACTCCTATGGACCTAGTTCCTGTACAACTTTTCCAGTATTGGTACTGAATGTACCATGACGCTCCAGCTCCACAGTAATGTGTATGCGCGTGTGCTTTTTTATCTGGAAGATGGTCATCTGTAAGGTAATCTAATTTTGTTCTTCTCATTGGCAGTGGCAACAAATGGATATCGAATACACGTTTTGGCAAATGGTTCATCTCTGTACATCACCAAAAGTAGTGTACGCATCCTGCACTCAGTCCAGTTCTTAATTGTTTGCATTTACTCTTTGGTCATACTTACGTGTTCTGTAAGTATTATCGGTAACACTAGAAGCTATGGCACAATTATAACTATGAACTGCTAATGATATCATACAATTTATTCCTTCTTGCTTTGAAGACTTCTCTTGCTAATGTTTTGGAGCCATGACTTGCTAAGTCTTTGGTTATGGGATTTCATCTTTTGGGAATAACTGGTATTTCAACATTTTTTATTGAAACCATGTCAAACTGTAATTTCAATTTTAAACCCAGATAGTCACATAACTGCGCCTTCAAGAGCCCCATTTGACCAACCACTTAAAACTGGACCTACCCTGACACTCCTGTGCCTTCAGTTAATGCTAAGCTGGCTTATTTTTCTTAGGAAAAAGTCCATTTTACTCCCCTCACCTATTCGCTTTGTCCGCTTAACCCCCCAAACAAAGTTTAAGCTCACTTTACTCCCCCGAGCTATTTCAATTAGTTCAATCTACCCCCTAATTAGATTTCTTTTTTTTTAATTTTTTCATGTACAAGTTGAGTTTTAATTCCAAATTTTATTAGATAACTTATAACATGATGCGCTACCGCTACGTTAGAAAAATAAATTAGGAATTTTCCATGATTACTTTTCACACATTTTTGTGTATTTAAGATCAATTTCGTATTAAATATCCTAAAATATGAAAATAAATATGAAAAAAAATTAGCATAACTTTTTAACATAAAGCATTGTGTTATGTACCTGCTCACAAAATTTGAACTTAAAATTGAACTCGTACATTGAGAAACAAAAACACAAAAAACACATTAGGGGGTAGATTGGACCAATCGAAATAGTTCTGGGGAGTAAATTGAGCCTAAATTTTGCTTAGGGGGTTAAGCGGACAAAATGAATAGGTGAGGGGAGTAAAATGGACCTTTTCCTTTTTCTTACGATGAGGGACATATTTCCTGATTCATCTCTCTGTATTTGTACTATTGTGGTCCTAATCTGAAGAATTGCTGTATTGTATTCTTTTTCTTGATGTCATTGTTGTGATTAAGCATCTGACTTGCATTTATCTGCTTCTGGCATGTTACTATCTGGAAGACAGCTATCAGCACACCAAATATCACAAGCGTACGTGGCCTATTTTACCTTTCTTATTACTAGTTGATGCATGGTTGACCAACGTAATTCATTGTAAGCATAAACCATTTCAAATTTTCACTTGTTTTGGCTTTCATGTTGTTATGAAGTTACCAATATCCATTTCTATTTCATTGTTTTGGACATGTGATGCTTCGTCATGAGTACTATTTTCTAAGTAACTTTTTGTTTATATATGCTAGACCATCTGATATTTTCTTATGAAGAGTGGCTATTTGAGGACCTTGATAAAGATATTTGTTTTTTAGTTTTGAAAATAATTCTTTGGTTACATTGTTTTGAGGGATGAGGTTGATATACTTGAATATCTCCCAGCAAGAAACAAAATGTTCTCGGTACCCATGTATGTAGGAGTTGCAAATCCTCATTAATATAGCTAATGCTGATGAAAGTTGCATATTGGAGAAGTTTATTCGTTAGTAATTGTTGTTTTGATTAATCTAAAGAGAACATGATATATGCAAATAATTTGGAACATTGCTCCTGCCATTTCACTGTGTTTCCATTATTAGTTTATGTCAGCTAGCCAAGACAAAAGAATATGACAACCTTAGTTGGTAGCATTTTCATGAGAATTATGATTTTCAAACTCACCTTTGCAGTTCACTCTGCAGTTGATGTTTGATGTTTAAGATAACCGATCTTTCCTTGAGCTTACACTGTTTGGAATTTGTGTATGTCAGTACTATGCATGCAAATTATCTGCTTTGCATTCAGCACTGTGGGTTGTTGATTTTTCTTGCCCGTGATTTCAGAAACAAAGAACCAGTGGGCTCGGGACGATCCTGCATTTGTTGTCATTCTGATTCTTTTCCTCGTGTTCGCTACATCAGCTTACTGTGCAGCGTAAGTTGTTCATGATCGTCTAATACACTATATCTTTTTTTTTGAGCCAATCTAATACACTATATCTGTGATGCCTGTGAATACATACCTTGATGGTATCAGATCTTCAGATATCTATTTTGTTTGTGGATACATGATCATTGACAGATTATTTGATATTTAGTTTCACTTTTCTATTAAACTGTCTTCTTTTTTAAATGGAAACAGTTTTTTTTCACCCTGCAGGTTTGGAGAGAGTGCCTCACATGCTGCTCTGACAATCACTTCGGTTGTGTTCTTCCATTTCTTGTTTGCTGGGATAGTTTTGTCCACACTTTGCTGGTAAGTATCTGATTTTGTGGTTTTCCTGCTTCATGTCATCATGGAACTTAAAAGACATCATTGATATAATCTCTTGTACTGTGTGAACTATCAGTTAAAGGCTTAAAGCTAGATCAGGACTCAGGAGTACTATTAGTTACATTACTGCCTTACTAACTAATTACTATCTTCAATGTGTTACCTGAACAAGTCTATTGCTATGAACAAATGAAGAGGAAACAAAAATGCTTGGGCCAAATGATTGAGTGAAATAAAGATCCACTGAAGATTGCTGTTGTGAGATGCTAGTCACATGGGGCTGCATTGACACAGCTTAAATTCTGTGTTGCTTTTAGAATTTTACTCCTAAGCGCAGTAGCTTTGTAGGTTTTAGTCTACACTGTCATGCCTATGTTCTATTTCTGCTCAAACTCCTATTACCACTTACCAGAATATATACACACCTGTACATTGGGAACCAGAGTTATCATATGCTGTAATTTGATGCAGGTTTCTTACAAACTCTTACTTGAGAGAGGAACCTAACAGCCATGTTGTTGAGCAACGTGTGGAGTGGTAATTTTTTCTATTCTTTGATATTCTTGTGTCATGCGCAAATTATTTATCCACCGCTTTGTTCTTAAGGTGGCAGCCAATATCACTAACAGTGCACACAAATTCTTTGCAGGCTCTATGCATTTGATGTTCACTGTAACTCGTTCTTTCCTGCATTTGTCATCCTATATGGTAAGCAGTATCAATATGTTTGTCCATTAAAAAGTTTGTTGCAACTTGTATGGTATCTAATTTGATAGGTTTATATGTTCAGTGCTTCAATATTTTCTGTCACCTCTATTGGTCGCGCATGGCTTCTTTCCAGCCCTTTTATCGAATCTACTCTTTGTGGTGGCAATTTCTTATTATCACTACCTGAACTTTCTAGGATATGATGGTACGTTCACTAGTTCTAATATTTTTTCAGTAACTTCATCTAGTTGTATTTGTGCACTTCTCTCCTGACAAAAATTAAACAATCCAATGTAGTTCTTCCATTTCTGGACAGAACAACATTCTTCCTGTACCCGATTGGTCTCGTCATCATCCTTTCTCCACTTAGTAAGTGTATCCCTCTGTAGTTTGTACTGTGTCAAACCGATCTCCTGACAACTATCTCACATGTCATCCATCCTCGTCTTTGCAGTGATACTAATAGGGTTCAATCCGACAAGATACTTTCTAAGCTTGTACTTTGGTTAAGGCTGATAGCTAGATTGCCGAGTACAAGAAAAATATGGTGACAGAACTAATGGCAGATTTGGATACATACTTTCTGAAGTAGTAGCATTTTAGATCTCTTGTGTGTGCACCGGGGACAAGAGCGAGGTTCAGGAAAAGCTCGGAGTATTCTTTGGATGTATCAGGTGCCTGCGGCAGGCAACCCATAGAAGAGAAGAGCCTTTTGATTGGTATCTCATTTTGGTGTCAACTTGTTCATAATATGAGCTGTTTTCTTTGGTTTGGGCCCTGTGACCAGTGTATGATTCTAGTGGGAACTACAGTTCTTTGTACTATCACATTGGCATCAGAATTGCACGTATCACGCACTACATCAATCGTTTGCCAAGTTTATTGTATTCACGTGCTGCTAGCTATCTACCCAAAAGTAACCATGCCCAGCCACTCATACTGAGGTGGTTTGTTCTTCGTCGACAAAATTCGTTGTTTTCAGAATGTTGCTAGGGTAAAAATTTTGTTACAGCACTCACATTTCCAATCGTTCAAATGTTGAGCAAAGAATTCTGCGGTCAGAGTGTAATCAGTTGGCACGTGTATTTTGTTCTGTTCTTTTGTTTGTTGTTTTTGGGCCATTTTCTGTTGTATTTGTTTCCTTCTCTACACTTCCGGCCCATGTCCATATGCGACGGATGATTACACGGGCGAGATGAGATCATGTATTTAAAGGACGTGCTTGGCAAATCATGCTCACCACTTAATGATATTAATTGACGTTAATTACGGGAGGAGTAGAGAGGCAACAAAACGGGTAGCAAGGACCGCATGGGGAGTAAAATCACAATTGATGACATCACGCCTACGTGTATGCAAACTTGATAGTAAAAATTCAGAACTCATACACCAATTATCCAAATTAAATTTTAATTATACCATTATATTTTTTATAATGAGATCTACCATACTTGACTATATTTGAGTGATATTTAAAAATATTTTTAATATGAAATCATTAGTTCTGACCACTGTGAACAAATACTTGAACACCATGAATAGATGAATCATTTTTTTAAAAAGTATAGTGTGAACCAAAATGTTGTACATCATGCGCATTTGGTTGTATTATAAGATAAAAAATTAAAAATGAACACCGTGAACAAGTAAGTTTTACATTGCTGAGCGCAGTTCCTGATTATCACACCACACACATCGATCAACGAGTTCCGGCACGGACATCGAGCCCCGCCCACCCCGGCGGCGCGCAACATGGTGGTGGACCTTGTTTGTTGTAGTTGCAGATTGTGGATTGTATAAAGAAGACTTATAATTGGGTCGACTCCAAATTAGACCTTGTTTGTCGTAGTTGCAGATTGTGGAGAACAACTTGCAGTCCATAGATTGTTAAAGAGCATCTGGAACCATATTGCTAGATTGTTACAATGTGAGGGCTATATTGCTATAGTCTGGTGCTTGTTAGGGCTTCAGCCTTCAGATTGAAATCACAATGTAGCAATTGCAAGTTGAAACAAATAAGCCATTAGCAAGACTAAACATCCCTTGGAGGACATGTTAGCCACTCAAAATCTTAGGTTCACGTGCCGCACCGCCTACCTCCATCTTGACGTACCTAAATTTTAGTTCCTTCTTAGTATCACTCTATGGCTAGAAGGGTCACAATCTTTATCTTACCATTAATAAAGCAAGCATCGCTTCTACCTCTAATTTTTTTTGTCATTACCATAATTGTGAACCGTTGAAAACCGTTGTTGTGAACCAGGACTTCAGACACAAAATTGAGAAAAACCTGATGAAACCTGTGCGAAGCAGAAAACTGAGGTCCTCTTAAAACTGGACGACTGCACAACATGCGAAAACCCCCAAAAAATCATGTGTGGTAGAAGTGTTGGAACCTTCAAGCACACTAAATGTTTTGTATATAAACTGAATAGTGGATTATTTCTCCATACAAATAGCTGTCTGCTGCTGGTTGCATTTATAGCCCATGCACGCAGGTTTAAATTGTTTTGCATGGCCCTCTTTTGTTTCTTCTATTTTAACTAAAGTAGATAAAAAACTTTAATTCTATCATGAAGATATTTAATATGCATAATTATTATACAAACTATAAATATAAATAATAATATTTTGATCGCCTGTTATATATGCACGTCTAATTCCTATATCTTGCACGTTGTACACTAGGCATCAACGTGTGTAATTTTCGTGCTTGATACATCATGAGCAAATCAGGAATAACAACAATCGGCCACATCATGCGCGCCTCATCACATATTGACGCGGGGCTAGAGTCGGCCTCACCATGTTGTCTGCTACTTGGGGTGGCCACCAGACTAATGCCTACCAGCTCATGCAGAAGTGACGCTTGTAGGAGGCGATGTGTGAAAAATTATTGACTCAGATCTGATAGTTGAATTAGAGATGATGCTTTCTTTTAGTAGAGTGTTGTTGTGATTATTGTTGGCTTTATTAGGAACTCTCTCAGTAAATTAAAAAGGGTTATAGATGTAATGATTATTACTTGAGTTCAATGAATTATATAGGTAAAAGTTAAGATTAATAAATATTATTCTAGCAAAAATGTACAGGTCTTAGTGCAATGATTGTTTTTAGAAAAAAAATCATGACAGTTTTAAGAGAAAATACTACGAGAATTTTCAATATTTCTACATAACCCATTAGTGAAAATTGAAAAACATGTCATGTGGTATATGTGAAGTTAATGCAATGCACCAATAGTAGTAGTTGTTTAAATAGTACAATTAATAAATATTTTAATGTAGCGAGGCACACGGATCTTTTAATTGGGATGATTTTATTATAAAAAAACACACAAAATATTCCTATGGTCTTTTTCTGACACACGGGCATTTTGCTAGTCTTAAATATTCTATAAATTCATCTAAAACAATACACATAATCTATTATTATCTATATAAGTGAGGTTATCAGCATCGTGCATATATATAGGGACTATAAAAGGGACAACTTTCAGGTTCAATAGGTCTGAAATATTATGTTCTAGTTACACAAGAAAAAAAATTCCATTTTAATGCCTTAACAGTATCAAATTTGTCGTAACCATGTAGATCATTATCTCAGTTAGCTTAGAATTTGGTCCAAGAAGTAAGCTTTTGATGAATTTGGCCCATGTGTGAGAGCCCTCGCTGCTTCGCTTAGTGAAAGCTTGGTTACTCGTAACTTATTGCTGTACAAACGACGCGGCGTCCTTTTGACCGAACGTCAGGTTAATTTATAGAAGTATATAGTTCTCCTTGTTTTACCCGATCCCTGAAATCCCTGTTGCTGTAGTAGGACTCGCAGCGATCATATACAAGTGTTCGCCTGCTGCCTCTATACGGCTTGGCACTTCCTCAACTCTCTCGTTCAATTGAATTCACCGCGGTTGCTGATCATCACGCCCAGATCGACCGGCGAGTTGCTGCGGCGGCGGCGGCACGAACGTGATGGAGGTGGCGTTCGAGGAGGCGTGGCAGTTCCTGGCTGCCGGCTTGGCAAAGATTAGGCGCGCCGTTGACGGCGATGGCGAGTGCTTATCCAGCAACGAGTACATGACGCTCTACACGTACGTGCTCCGATCCACTGCCGGATCCAACGATCTTCTCAGCGATTTTTTCTTTCTCTCTGATTGTTCATGGCGTTGCGGCAGGTTGGTCTATAACATGTGCAATCAGAAGCCGCCACACGACCGCTCGGATCGGCTCTACCAACGCTACAAGGAGGACACGGAAAACTACATCAAATCCACCGTGCGTGCTCTCAACATTGAGCAGTGTAGCAAATGTAGCAAATTCCATCATGAACTGTGTTTTGTGCTGATGCTGAGTTGTTTTGTATTTGTGTTGTGATATAATGATGCATATGCAGGTGTTGCCGCCGCTTAGCTTCTGCTGAGAGAGTTGGTGGATACGTGGAGGAAGCACAACCGGATTGTTAAGTTTCAGGCAAAGATCTTCGGCTACCTTGACCGTTACTACATTGCAATGAGGAGCCTTCCATCACTCGGAACAGTCAGCTTGACTTCCTTTCAAGATATGGTCAGGCCCCGTCCAATTGGACTATCCATAATTTAGTCACAAGAGTTTAGTGTTTATATTATTAAAGGCTCTTGAATCCTGTGTCGTAGGTTTTCAATAAGATCAAAAGCAGAGTCACAGCGACTGTCATCAGCATGGTGAGTCTTCTCCTCCTTCATGGGGTCCTTTAGCTTTAAGGAAAATGGATTTACAGTATACGTACAATTGATTGTTTTAATTTCTGGATATGGATTTGCACAGATTGATGATGAGAGGGACGGCAAGTGTATAGACCGTGACCTTCTGAAGAGTGTCCTCGATGTCTTTGTCCAAATTGATCATTATTATGGGTTTAGCGCCGCCATAGAGGATTTTGAACAGATATTTTTCAAGGGTACTAGAAATTACTATTCTAGGAAGGTCCAAACTTGGAACATGGAGTACTCTGATCATGATTACATGCTCAAGGTATATAATGGATTTTTGCTCACGGGCCTCTCGGTCGAGGGGTAGCCTCGAGCGAGGCGGAGATTTCCTTATCGAGGGGGGCGGGGGGTCGGGAGGGCAGATACCCTCGATCAAAGCGGAGGCGGCACGTGTGCCCAGTGCGTCTGACGCTTGACCTTGACCAGGTTATTCGTTCGTATGGATTAGAGGACAATTTCCCCATGGTATTGGGGACCCTTTTATGATTGTCACCGACAGTAGCCCCCAAGCCTGTGCACAGATGGGGATCTAGACCTGCAAAGGCTTGTTCCGTTTCTGGCATGAGGCTTCACGTGCTTTATTTTTATCATGTGAAGATTTCCGTGGGGGCGTGTTAGCGCACCCGCGGGTGTAGCCCCCGAGGCCTTGGAGGAGTTAATATACTCATCCAAGGGCTTAAAAGCATCCGATTTCGTGGCCGGTCGAGTGGCACGTAGGCTTTAGCGTTTGTTTCAGCCGGCGTCGGCAATCTACGCTGTGAAATTGTCGCTAGGCTCATTATGACCACGATTCAGTTGTCTTGCTTAAGCATTCGAGGGAGTTGACCCATCACGGTCTTCATAATTGGGCGATCGTGTGGCCCGTTTCCAAGGGCACGGCCTCGGTCGCGGAGCGAGGATTTCCCCCGGGCCCAGGCCCGAGCGGGATCGATCAGGGTAGACCATCGATTTTGCATTACGACCCTCATCGCCCTTCCACAGGGAGGAGGGGTGACACAATCCGTGCTGCCCATGAGCGGGTTGCGAGCCACGGATGCCTCGGCGAGCTGATAGAGGGTACTTCAAGTGGACGTCCGTGCCTCGTTCGATAAGGGTCGGCTCGTGGTCTGGAGACACGTCTCATAAGAGCTCTTGCAAAGGTCTGCTAGGCAGGGCTCAGTCCCGTTCGCTGGGGCCGAGGGCTCGTTGTTCTCCCTCGTTGGGATCCCTCAAACTAGCTACCTTTGGCCTGAACGCGACACAGGGCGTCCTCGAACTCCGCATTCAAGGGTAAGCTTGACTGGGCACGTCCTGTTCGCCCCTGACTCTGTTAGTCTGGAGAGCCTATTGAACCCTCGATTGGGCTAATCTTCGAACCCCTGATAAGTAGGGCCTTGAGAAAAGGTGTCTTACCTGCGAAGGCACCTTTGGAAGAATATCCCGGCGAGGCGGAGTCGTGGTGTTCGATCGTGCGGTCGTGGCCGACGTGGCATGGGCCAGGCGAGCAAGCGTGCCTTTTTAGGTGAATACGGCGCAAGCGGTGGGATGTTGAAAGGGACGTGCTACAGTTGTATTACGATGCCTCAGGCGGCCGCAGTCATTACTACGCACGCGCACGCTAGTTCCCGGTGCGGTGGGGCCCGTCTGTCGGCGACGATGATGTCTATCGCATTTAATGCGCCCCTGCAGCCACGCCTGCTCCGCCTGCGTTTCTCTGCCTATAAAATAAGGAAAGCGGGGGGGGGGGGGGGGGGGGGGGGGGGAGGGGAGGGGCAATCTTCCTTACCTTCGCCATTGGCCATTGTTACTTGCCCCTTCGTCTCCACGCACCCTTGAGCTTCCGTCGCGAGAAAGGGGAAAGAAAAGATCCGCCCGAGGCAGTCCTCTCTTCGCCCTTCCTCCACCACCATGGTCGAGCTGAGGGACGCGGCGCCGTGGAGCGCGTCCATCGTGGATGCACAGTACTTGAGGACGCTCGTGGAGGTCGGGCTGCTGCCAAAGATCACCAATGAGGAGAAGCCGGAATTGATAGTGTTGACGACCATTATAACCTTGTAGTTGACCGTCAACATTTCGATAAAATGAGGATGATCATACCATGTTCCATACATAAATATGTTTTTACTGACAAATTCCACAAGTTTTGGATGAGTTGTGCTTGCAGGACAAGTCAGGAGAAACCAGGGCCAAACCTGGCACAAAGCCAGGCCGGCCGACCTAACCCAGGCCGACCGGCCTCCCCTGACCACTTCTGGCCACGTCACTGATCCACAAGCTGAGTTAAGCATCTAAGATGATCAGGAGACGTGCACTTGATGTCGGTTTGATCCAAGGACCCGAAAGGCCTAGAGTGAGAGACACATGGATTGAAGGGCCTACCAACCTAGGATTCTCGGACAGCTTCAACTAAACGCAACTACTACCGACTTCAGGAGAGGATCAGGACCGTTCCTGCAAAGGTCGGTGCCAAGTGGCACCAGGACCAGGCCGGCCGGCCTAGATGAGGCCGACCGGCCTCCTTCTGTGGCCGCCATGTCTCCTCCTTCGCGTGAAGCCTAAGCAGGTCCTTAGCTTGCTAATGACGCTGGGATCCACCCCCTGGAGGCTATAAAAGGAAGGCTCATCCACCTTGGGAAGCACACTACATTTCTCAAGTTCATACTTGAAGGGAGGTCTTGTATCTTTTCCATTTCTTAGATTAGGATTAGAGTTGGGAGTAGAGTCGAGTCGAGCTTAGCTCGGATCTTCGGAGTTCTGGTAAAACTCTTGTTTCCTTTCCTTCATTTGAAGAGTTTATCAATACAATTACTTTCTTATTTTAGAGATTAAGTTTATCTTTTGTCTTTTTAGTCTTGCTCTCCTTAGAGTAAAGTTCTATCCCTCTAGTCTTAGTTTAGAGTTTAGTTTAGCTCTACCGGGCTTCATCTCGCGGGTTTGCTCGCCTTGACCGGGCCGTAAGACACCTTAGGGAAGACGGGGATTTCTCTTGACAGGCCTCAAGAGAAATCTTAATCATCGAGTGCAGACGTGGTGTCTGGCTTGTTGATTAACTAGGAAGTGTGTTGCACCCCACGGAACTGCAGTGGTAGGCTGCAGGTGGTGACAGCCCTGTCCGTCCTACGTAGTCCACCACATTCGGGTGTACTCATAACAGTAGTGCTGAGCCCGGAGAACCCCCTCTCTCACCCCGTTCTGAGGTTCTCCCGTTCTAGCCGTCGAAGCGAGCTTTGTTCCCGGTACCTAAGCTAGAGTCTAGGTTAAGGTTAGAGTGCCTTTTGCTCTGAGTTAGGAAGTGTCTAGGTCTGGTCTCTCCCAACGTCTTTCCTTTTCTTTAGAACTAGGTGCTCCTGTGTCGCTGGTCTTTTAGACCTTCTATCCGGTCATTTATTTGACCATTATCTCAAACCTTAGAGTTTGTGTCCCTGGGTTTAGTGGCTTGATACTTCTGACAAAATATATCATTTCATTCTTCAATACACTTTAACCACTCTGCTTCTCTGCGGAAATATAAATACGATACTCTGGGATAACTTCCTAGGTGAAGTGCTACAAAGAGATATATTCTGTGCGCTTGCAGAATCCTTTTACATACAATGATATATCTTCACGCTCTTGAAGCGTTGCTAAAACGTGATGCTAAGGAGTGCCAACAGATAGCCCCATCGGCGTCGCATAGGGAGCCAAACACCCCGTCAGGCTATGTCGTCATCCTGGCGTGACTGCACGAGCGGGGATTTGGTTCCCCCGCGGGGCGGTTCATCCGCGCACTGTGCGACCACTACGGGGTGGAGCTCCATAACTTCACCCCTAACGCCATTTCCCAGGCGGTGGTCTCCGTGGCCGTGTGTGAAGGCTTCCTGGGGATCCCGGCGCATTGGGATCTCTGAGTTCATCTCTTCCGTGGCGAGCTCCACACCATCGCCGCGATGAAGGGGGTGCGAAAGTTCGCCCACGCCGGCGGTCTCATGCTCCAGGTGCACGAGGGGAAGAAGGATTTCAACATCCCTACCACCATACGTCCAACAATTAAGAATGGGACAAGGGGTGGTTTTACCTGCGGAATGATGGCAACCTTCTCTCGGCGTACACCGGCATGATCCTAAGGGAAAAGCCTGATTCCTGGCACTGGGGTGTGGCGCCCAAGAGCGCCAAGATAAGCTCGTGGTCTTCAACAGGGGCTAACTGCCGCGGCCGTGATTGCGAATTTCCACCGGCAGAGGGTGGTCCCTCTCATGGAGAGGAGGCTTCGCATCTACGAGCTGGAGCCGAACGCGCCCTTCGAGGGCTCAAGAATGATGAAAGAGCTGCTTCCCCATAAGCAGTCGGCTCAGAGGGCGAGGCGCTGTGGAGTGCTCCAAGATGGACTGCTCCGAGGCGGCCCTTTGGCGCATCAAGATGCGCCCCGAATCCTGCTAATTCAATTCGTGAGCGCTTTCTCCCCGTTTTGCAATTCGATTTGCCTAGCCGTCAAATTTTTCTATTTTTGATCCTCATCGTAATGTTAGGGGTTGTCCCGCAAGGGGTACTCTTAACTCCCTCCCCTCCCTGAGGTCCGCGCAGCTAATCGTCTTCTCGCCGAGCAGAGAAAGGCGGGAAAGGACGCGGAGAAGAAGAAGCGTGCGCGGAAACAACGGAGGAGGCATGAGCACGAGAAGGAGAACTGAAAGCGGTCGAGGGAAGGCCTTCCCCCACTACCCACTCCAGAGAGCACATCCGAGGCTGACGACGATGATTCGTCGGACGACAAGGAACTCCTAGAGGTGTGGACGGCGGCGGGGATGTCCCTGTCGGTCGTGATGGAGGAGGAGGAGGAGCCCACGGCGGCGGCGGGTGGCCTGATCCTCAACGAACCTGCCCAGGCTCCCTCCCTACCCGTCTCCGTGATGGGCGCGGGATCTCCTGGTGACCTGGCCCCTGAGCGGTTCAAGGAAACGCAAGTTGAAGGCCATCACCTGGTGAGATTTGTTCTAATCTTCTCATGATTCGATTTGCTGTTGTCTTTCGTTGACCTCTCCCCCTCTCTTCCTCTTTGTCCCATGTTAGCCAGACGGCTTCGCCTGCCACGCCTGCTCTTGCGCCCGTCAAGACTCTCAGGTCGGGAGCGCGAGCCTCGCCGCATACGGCAGCGCGGCCTTCACGTGCGACTCTTGAGACGGAGGACGAGATTGCCGCCCGCTATAGGGCAGCGGTGGCGAAGGGGGTCCAGCTAGCGAGGCAAGACCTTGGCACGGAGGGCGCCGCAGACCAGCCGGACCCAAGCCGCACCGAGGCGGCGGGGCGAGCGGCGTAGGAGGCGGGCACCGGCCCAGACGCGGAGGAGGAGGCGGCGCCGGGGTTCGAGGCTTCGCTCAGGGCGCACTTGGCCCGCCCTGAGGATGTTGCCCATTCCCTTGAGGGCGGGGGCGACGAGACGAGGAGCGCTCCGGCATCGGGGGACGTCGTTGTACGGCCGCCGCCAATGT
This sequence comes from Urochloa ruziziensis, assembly GCA_015476505.1. Taxonomy (NCBI): domain Eukaryota; kingdom Viridiplantae; phylum Streptophyta; class Magnoliopsida; order Poales; family Poaceae; genus Urochloa; species Urochloa ruziziensis. Next base: position 26,705,505 of record CM027119.1, read on the forward strand.
CCTTCCCCTCAACACAGCCGACGCGCGGGGGCAGGTCGATGCAGGGGCGATCGAGGGGGTGATGCTCTGATCGGCGTGCTCGAGGCCCATGGGGGCGGCGATATGCGGAGCAGGCTTGGGCTCGACCGGCCTGGGGTCCCCACAGACTTTGTGGGAAACGTGGAGGAGAACAGGTTGTGGCAAGAGCATCACCACGTCGGCTCCTACATACAGAACGCTCTCATCTCCTTCCTCGAACTTCACCGAACTAGGGGGCTCCAGCTCCACGAGGTAAGCTTTGACCCTTTGATTGGATTTCGAACGCTTGCGCATTTCTTATTCTGCATTTTCTCCGTTATCAGTGGCTGAAGGGAATGGCGGGGAGTAAAATCTCCTACATCATCGATCAGCACGCCTACGCGCATCAGGTGGAGCAGGAAAATGCCCGGCTGCGCTCGGACGTGGAGTAGGCCCGCGTCGTTCTGAACAATATGGGGGTCCATGCTCACGTGCGTGGGGACGCCCTGACTCGCGCAGAAGAGGAGCGCGATGCATAGAAGGCTTCGGCGGTGGAGAAATCCCAGGAGGCGGAGCTGCTGGGTGCCCTGCTCTAGGAGAAGGAGGCGGCTCAACTTCTCCAGGAGCGCCAGGCGCATGAAGGGACGCGGGTTCTGCTCCGCTAGAAGGAAGAGGCCGTAGCCACGGCCAAAACCCAGCTCCAGCGTGAGGAGGTATCGGTCGGGAGTTTGACCGAGATCCTGGCCAAGCGCAGCGTTGCCATCGAGGTGCTGCAGTCCTCTGCTGAAGAAAGGGGGGCCTCGATGTCCGCTTTGCTTCAGGAGACCCATGCTGCGTTGGCATCGCTGTCAGAGGAGAAGGAGCGAACTGAAGGTAAATCGTGACCCTCTGCGTTTGTCTTTCTCGCATCTGATTTTTGTTGGAAATTCATGCCAACACATGCTCGTTGTTTGTTCCAGGGCTGCGGAAAGCCGTGGTGGATGCGTTGGTGAAGGCGGAGGCCCTCGAGGTTGTGTACTCGGAGTCGCAGCTGGAGCTCGAGGACTTGAAGGATGCCGCCACCACGCTGTGCCAGGAGTTCGAGGAGGAGGGGGCCCAATCCTGCAGCTCGTTGGCCAGCCGCTTGAGGTCCTTGGGCAGCCGTATTGTCGAGCGCCTGAGGTGCCTTCCACTTTGGGATCCAGAAGATCCTGGGCATGGTGTCAACGTACTACATCGTCCAGCTCGAGGCGTTGGCTACTAGCTATGTCGTCGCCGATGGCATTGATGACGATGCTGCGTTGGCCGCTACCAAGCGAGCTGATGCCAGCGCCAAGGGCACTGCCGCAACGCTTTCTGCTCTATTTGAGGACGAGCTCTTTCCCATTGCCAGCTAGGGTGGAGATGATGCCACCGCGAGCCCTCGCGTTGAGGGGGACGCCCCTTGAAAGGCCTGGGCAAGGAAGCCCGTAGATGTTTGTAAGATCAGGATTAAACTCGTGTATCACCTATAAGGAACAAATTTATGTACATATGCTTATCTTGTTTGAAGTTTTATTGTATCTATTATCGTATTCGTTGCATGGATTAGAGAGATTTCAATGAGGGAGATCGCATCTGTAAACGATTTTAGGCATAGGGAAGCGAGGAGGATGCCATATCCCCCTTTACGTGCCGGATCGGTCCCATTCGTTCGAGGGCCGAGACTTTCTTAGGGTTGGGCTCGATGCCTTGCTGGGAGACAATGAAACCCAAGAGCATGCCTCGAGGCACCCCGAAGACACACTTCTCCGGGTTCAGTTTCACCCCGGCCGGCCCGAAGGGCCTCAAAAGTGGCACGTAAATCGTTGACCAGGTCGTCCGCCTTCCTGGATTTTACAATGATGTCGTCGACATATGCTTCCATGGTGCACCCAATTTGTTTGCCGAAGACGCGGAGCATACATCGTTGGTATGTGGCTCCAGCATTTTGAAGCCCAAAGGGCATCGTAGTGTAGCAATACATGCCGAAAAGTGTGATAAAAGAAGTCGCGAGCTAGTCGGGCTCTTTCATCTTTATTTGGTGGTAGCCGCAATATGCATCAAGGAAACAAAGAATCTCGCATCCCGCAGTAGAATCTACTATTTGATCGATACGTGGCAAAGGAAAAGGAACTTTCGGACATGCTTTATTTAAACCAGTGTAATCTACACACATCCTCCATTTCCCATTCTTCTTCTTTACTAGTAGGTTGGCACGTGCCACATGCACGTGTTATAAAAATAACATAAATTTAAAAAAATCTTAAATTTTAAAAAATAAGTATGTAAAATAATGCATACTTTTGTTAGATCGCATATTAAAATTATTCAATAGCATCTCATATTAAAAATTATATATTCATACATCGAAAGCTTGGGCCTCCGGCGGAAACAGAAGGAAATTTTTGTATAATTAAATCTTAAACAATTAGCAACATATATAAAAGAAAATATTCACGATATATGTATCCATGAGCAACTCGGCACCGCAGCCAGCTTTTTGATGATGGGGAGGCCGAGAAGGTTGCTCTCCTCGTCGCCACTGTCGTGGAGCAACGACGCCACGCACTCGACGGCACCGGACACCGTCACAACGCGGAGCACGTTCCGCTTCTACCTGGTGAGCTTGGACACGACGAGCGTCGTGGCCACCCTTGCACCACGCTCGACGCCGACGCCCTTGCAAAGAAATATGAACTCTGAATAGATGATGAGAATGAAGGGAGAGATTGTGTGCTTTGAGAATAAGGAGTGGCGCCTTATATAGGGGGCAGGAGGGCTAAGGAGATGAACCTGGACGCCCACGACTATGGTAAGTAATCGATTCCCTGATTGACTCCCACAACTATGGTAAGTAATCAAGTTTTAAAAGGAAGGAGACACCCGATTGCGTAGATGTCATTCCTTTTTTTGAAAGGAAACCTTGACTGGTACACAACACATATATGGACGCTAGCCATCTACAAAAGGAAAGAAGGAAATTCAAATTCCTTGATGCACACGGCCATATAAAGAAAGGAAAGCGGGCAAATTTCAAAAGGAAGGTGTAGGCGCCCTTATTGCATAGGAAGGTGGAGGAAAGGAAAGGGGTGTTTTTTTGGGAAGGAAACCAGCGTATCTTTTTGCATACGAATACAACGAATAGAAAGGAAAGGAAAGCGGCGCCTTGATTGCATTACCATACAAAGAACGCGATCAAAAGGAAAAGAAGACAGACAAATTTACAAAGGAAGGTGGAGGAAAGGAAAGGGTTGTTTTTTTGGGAAGGAAACTAGCGTATCTTTTTGCATACGAATACAACGAATAGAAAGAAAAGGAAATGGCGCCTTGATTGCATTACCATACAAAGAACGCGATCAAAAGGAAAGGAAGGCAGGCGAATTTCCAAAGGAAGGTGGAGAAAAGGAAATGGGCATTTTTTTTGGAAGGAAACCAGCGTATCTTTTTGCATACGAATACAACGAACAGAAAGGAAAGAAAAGTGGCGCCTTGATTGCATTACCATACAAAGAACGCGATCAAAAGGAAAGGAAGGCAGCGGGTATAAAAAATGCCAAGGTGAGAAAGAATAGGGGGGGCAGGATGGCGCCGAGGCACAAATGAACGGGGGGGGGGGGGGGGGGGGGGGGGTGACGACCAAACGCGTTTAACCCCCCGGTCGTCCGGGGCCACCTTTTGGCTCTGAATTGTGGGTCCTCTGCGAGGTTTAGGAGGGTAATTTTTTGGGTGAGAAACCGTTTCAATTGTGACACTCTTTATAGTATAGACTAGTACAGGATTAGCTAGCCACTCAGGATGGAATACCTCCTTGATGAATCCGGCCTCCAAGAGCTTGCCTAGCTAATCTCTAATCGCTCGTCACTTCTGTTCGTCAAAGCATCGCAAGCATTGTCTCACTGGCTTGGAGTGGGGCAGGATGTCAAGGGAGTGCTCGGTGACCTCCCTCGGTATGCCAAGCATGTCTGAGGGGCTCCACGCGAAGATGTCGGCGTTGGCGCGGAGGTAGTCGACGAGCACCACTACCTATTTGCTGTCGAGGGTGGAACTGGCCCTCAACGTCTTGCCATCAGGATCGTTGGGATCGAGGGGTACATCCTTAGTGTGCTCATCAGCGGGCTCGAAGCTGCCTACGTGCTTCTGCATCGGGCTGGCGATTTCGTTCGCCAGCTTCTCCAGGTGGGCCACGCAAGCTTGATCTTCTGCAAGTGCTTCGGCACGCTCAACGCACTCGACGTCGCACTCATAGGCGTGCTCGAACGACGGCCCCACGGTGATGATGCCCTTTGGGCCTGGCATCTTCATCTTGAGGTAGGTGTAGTTCGGGATGGCCATAAACTTGGCGTAGCAAGGGCGTCCAAGGATGGCGTGATAAGCTCCTCGAAACCCCACCACCTTGAAGGTGAGCACCTCCTCGCGGAAGTTGTCCGGCATGTGTTGACGGCCGTTATTATATGATTTTACCGCCAACGTTCCACGATATTCCAGGCTCATTTTGCTCATGACAATGTGAATTTGATTATTTCTAATGAGTTCCACAAGTTTTGTACAATTTGTGAGTGAAGGAGCAGATGGGGAAAAGAAGAAACAATTTGGGCATAGGGCCAGGCCGACCGGCCCCCTTTCCCCTCTTCTGGGCACGACACTGATCCACAAGTTTACTGATGTATCAAAGACGATCATGAGCCGTGCATTTGATGTCAGTTTGATCAAAGGACCCGGAAGGCCCAGGGTGGGATAAACATGGATTGAAGGACCCACAACCTAGGATTCTTGGACAGCTTCAACCGAACACAACCGTTACTGACTTCAAGACATCATCCAAGCCGTCCCTGCAAAGGTCGGTGCCACTTGGCACCAGAGCCAGGCCTGCCGCCCTAGATGAGGCCGGCCGACCTACCACCGTGGCCCCTACGCTTCCCCCTTCGCGTGGATGTTAAGTTGGAGGCTATCGTGATGATGACGCCGGGAACCGCCCTTGGAGCCTATAAAAGGACACCCCACTCACCTTGAGAAGACACAACAAGATAGAAGAGAAGAAGCTCTAGGGTGAAGTGCTACCACTCTCATACTTAGAAAATAGGTAGAGAGGTGAGGTGAGAGTCCGGGAGAGAAGCCGGAGTTGCTGGTTTCTCTTCCACTTTGTACCTCAGCGGATGCGGCTCAACTTCGAGTAACATCCGGGTCTTGTCTGGTAATTCTGGTTCCCTCTGATTTATTAAGCATTCAGACTTGCTAGCTTTTGTTCACTGGTTCCTCGTTCACTACTTAGTAGTGGGTGCTTTACTTTGATATCAAGTGAAGTAGTAATTATTAGTATAGGCGTGGTGCCTAGACTAGTCGTTACCTTGGTTTGCACCCAGTTCAATGGAATATGTGTGGTAGCCGGCAGGTGGTGACAGCCCTGTCCGGTCGATGTAATCCACCACGTTAGTTTTAGACTGTAGGACTTAGGGGTAGGCGGTACCACTCCCCTTCTCATCCCTTTCTGTGAGTGGTGGTTGTTGGTATTTCTTATGGCCTATAGATAAATCCGCAAGCGTACGCATACCGATGTAGCTTTCACCCGAGAGTATTTCAGAGTATCGATTTCCACGGGGAATGTGAAGTGTACTAATCCTTAATTAGTTCATCCGAAGGGATAAATGTGGATATGGGTGACGACGAAGAGAAGAGGTAAATGGGACGAGGGTAGAGAGGGTACTTGTGTAGCAACACAGTTATTCCTCTGATCAAGCAACACTGACTTACTAACGATAGTTTACTTCGGGCGCCTGAGACACCACCACTCACAGAAAGGGATGAGAAGGGGAGTGGTACCACCTACCCCTAAGTCCTATAGACCAGAACTAACGTGGTGGATTACGTCGGCCGGACAGGGCTGTCACCACCTGCCGGCTACCACAGCTATTCCGTTGAACTGGGTGCAAACCAAGGTAACGACTAGTCTAGGCACCGTGCCTACACTAATAATTACTACTTCACTCGACGACAGAGCAAAGCACCCACTACTAAGTAGTGAATGAGGAACCAGGAAACAAAAGTAGGTAAGAGTAAATGCTTGATTAATTAGAGGGAACTAGAGTTACCAGACAAGACCCGGATGTAGTCACTCGAAGATGAACTGCATCCGCCGAGGTACAAAGTAGAGGAAGAGCGGACACCTCCAGCTCCTCCCCCGAACTCTCACCTCGCCTCTCTCCCTATTTTCTAAGGCTAGGAGTGGCAGTGCTTCGCCTTGGAGCTTCTTCTATTGTATTTCGACGTGATCTTGAGTGGGGGTGAAAGGCACCTTTTATAGCCTCCCAAGCATGGAAGCCAGCGTAAATGTTAAGCCACATGCTTGCTTAGCTTCCACGCGAAAGGGGAGGCATAACCACCACGAAAGTGGACCGGCCGGCCTGAAGGAGGCCGTTCGGCCTGGGATGTCGTCCGTTCGGCACCGTCTTTCTTGTGGACGCTCCTGATGATGTCCTGATGATGGTTGTGGTGGCGTTCACCTCAAGCTTGACAGTTGGGGGCCGACCGGCCTAGGGGAGGTCGTTCGGCCTGGCACTGGCCCCTCTCGGCCCTCTGTTGCACCGACTCGCTCATCAATGGTTGCATGTTGTCCCTTGAGGCAGTTTTGGTTGCGTTGAGTTGAAGTTGCCCGAGAATCCTAGGTAGGTGGACCTTCCAATCCATGGCCTAGGCCTTTCGGTCTTTACTTTATTTATTCTTGTCAATTCTTGCTTGGGGGTCCATTGGTGACTCCCTAAGGTCCTTGTGCAAAGTTTGAAGCATTTTGGGGATGATTGCTGGCCGGCCGGCCTTGTCTAGGCCGATCGGCCTAAGTCAGGCCGACCGGCCTGGCAGGTTTCGCCTGCGATTTTCCCGGAGGCGTAACTTTCTCGTCCGGACTCCGAATTGGGTCATCCAAATACCCATTTCGATCGTCTCGATGAGGCCTTCACAAAGGTGCATTCCAATGGTGCCACTTTTATATGTATTTTGCATGTTTTTATCGTTGTATCCAGATGTGGCCTCCTGAAATCAACAATTCACCAAAGCTAGTGGAAATAGTTAGAATTAAACCCCTATGTCTAGTTTGGTGTTTGTTTTATGCCAGGGTTGACGACCAATAATGGCATATAATGGCCGTCAACACACCCCCACACTTAGACCCTTGCTCGTCCTCGAGCGAGGAGTAGGGACTAAGACGACACATGACATCCAAGGAAATGGAACAAGCATATGAAATATTCCAAGCCATACCTTGTACTTGTGAATTTTGTAGTGTCTATCATGCCATGTTGAGTATTGAGGAATGGAATGGTCGTGAATCAAATCACTTTAACTCCATGTGTCAAGTAGCTTGGGATTTTTCAATAAGTTTTCAAAAACAAACCTTTGCATTGCTCCTCATTTGATTCTCTCGGATCTCTCAATGTGTATATATCCTCACCAAGGCATTAACTTTCCTTTCTTCATCCTACTTCTAAAGATTGCTATATGTGGAGCCCAAGGTAGGGTATGAAGATGAGGCATACTTGCATCACATGTATTGCAAAGTCAAAGAGTGGATCCAAGAAGAAATCAAATCATACAATCGGATCAAGATGTGCACGTATATGGGTATGATGGATGGTGGATGGAATAAAAAACTCCTTTGTGTGTGGTCTCTCTCCTTTAAATAAAATCTTTTGAGAACATGGCTATCAAAAAATTTTCTTTCTTGGACCTTCATGTGTCCAACTTTTTTTTTCTTTTTTTCATTTTCCTTCTTTTTGCGTGGACCTTCATGTGTCCATATATATTTTTTTCTTCGATAGACATGTCTCTTTTGTAACAATACTGAGGAGTGAGACTTGCACATACATATTGGAGCATTTATTTTGTGGAATGGATGGATGAATGATACAATGCTAACTTCCAGTGTAGAAGTATAGCAAGGGGGATAAACGTGTACGTGATCTTGATCATGAAAGCATGAAAAGAATTCTCATAAGGGTCGCAACAATTTGACAAAGCTCAATGCAATGACAAGTAGCATTTGTGTACATGGTTTTCAAGATAACTCAACATATGGCTTTGGCAGGACTTTGGCATATCAAAGAGGAGCTTTGCAAAAGGGTTTTCAAATTTTCAAATAAATTTCCCAAGCACTTAAACATGAGAGTGAAGATCATGTCATCAAACCATATCTCAAACATCAACTACTTAGATGAACATGGTTCCCTAGAAATATTTATTCACAAGGGCAAGAAGAAGCGAGGAATAAAACATATGCAAGCCAAACATGGGAACATGAAGGGTAGGCATAGCAGGGTGAATTATTTATCTTGAGATTGATTTTAATGATAGGGATTGAAATTCAATCAAACTCATGAATTAAGGAGCGAGAGGTGGAGTGCACATACCATCGCTTTTTTTTCTTGTCATGTTAGTGCAGTCGATGTTGTGCGACACCTTCGTGGGGAGCCTCGAATGTGTATGTTGATGATGAGCTTGAGAGATCTTCCCCACACTTGTACTTGTGCTGGTACTGTTATTCAAAACCAAAAAGTGGAAACAAAAGAGGGGCTCTACTCGTTCAAGAATCGGGGAGCCTTTATTCAAGTTTTATTGTGTTTTTTTGGCAAGATGCACGAACAAACACCATCTCCAAACCAAAGAAAGTTTGGCATGAAAGGAACTTTACTTGGGATACTCACATACCTCCCCCAGACTTGGAGTTTGGATTGCTCGGCAACACAAATCAAGTGTGTGGAGTTCAAGCTTCCCTTCATAATGTTCCCTCACCAAGACGTACTAAGGTGTTGTAGATGATGTATCTCTCATGCTCTTAGGCTTCACTTATCCATCGTTATTCTTGATCTCTACCTGAAATGGTTAGCAACCAAAAATACCCGAAGGACAACTTTATCCTAAAGACATGATCTTGCTTTTCATTCAAAAGGGAAATGAATACTAATCATCCGGGCTATCTTCCGGCAGTGCTTTGTTTATGGTCATAAGCTTGACCTTGGGAACATTCTCTTGCAGCCACCATTGGTGATGTCGTTCCTGTCTTATCACCAATTTTTGATGTGTCATGAAGCTTTTAGCTGCAAGGTTAGTGCAACAAACCACGACGAGATTTGCAATATTTATTATAAATAAAATCATCCATAACCACTCTTTTGAAATCGTCTTGATAAGATAGGCAGTGGTTGGAGTTGTCGTGTGTACTAATAGCGGGAGGAGATGGAGTTTTCACAGAAAAAGATGGATCTTTTGATTTTTCAAAGATGAATTCTCCATACTCATCGTTTCCTTCCGAACCCAACATGGAATTTGCTACATCAGGAGTGTCGACAAAGCAAACGTTTTCGAAATTGAGCTTGTAGTACTCTTGAGGCGTACCTTTTCCTTCGTTATGGAAGTCCTTCGATTTTTCTGGGTCAAGAAGGCAAATATTCTCCTCGAAGTCATAGAAAAGATTTTGAGATTCATGTAATTCTTGGAACTCTGAGGGGTTTGACGAGACAGAAGCTTTGAACTCCTCATCGAAAAATTCAAATTCATCTTTCGAGAATTGAGTCTCCGGATTAAGGGGTGGTGAATCCCCTCTAAAGGATCCGAATTTGTCCTTTGAGAATTGGAAATCCGGGTTATGCGATGGTGAATCCTTTTTAGGTTGCTCAGTATTGGACAAGGATTCTTTTTGGGGGTCAGAGGTCATTACCTCAGATTCTGTATAAGCATCATCTTCTTTCCCTGGTGATGATGGGGCATCACCGTATGCTATGGATTCATCATCGTCAAACATAGAATAGAGGAAAGGTCGATGATGATCATACGAGGGTGTTGGTTCAGGGAGAGTATCGGAGAGATGTGCTACGATCGGTGTGAATTCTTGATGCTTTCACATCTCCCGACGCGGATGTCTCTTCTATGGCCTCCTCAGGAATTTCTTCCGGGAATTCATCATAGATCCCAGTGTAAGGGGTATTCTCTACAATTTTGTCTAGAATGGCCCTCCCCTCACTGGGTGTCAAATGAGTGAAAGATCCTCCTGAGGACGAATCTAGGAATTCGGCTGATTCGATTTCGAGACCTCTTATAAAATGTATTAGAAGGATGGGTTCAGGGATCCCTAGATCAGGTCCCGTGGCCATAAGATAGGTAAATCGAGCCCAAGCGGCCCCTAGTGATTCTCCTTTCCTTTGTTTGAAGGTAAGGGCCTCGATTTGAAGGTCAGCGACCCGAGATTCAGGGAAAAAGGTTAGGCAGAATCTATCTCGTAGTGTCTCCCAACTTCCCTCCACTCTCTCACGATAGTGATCACACCATTTCTTTGCTCGACCCGTCAAAGAGAAAGAAAACAACTTCCATTTCAGAGTTTCTTGGGACATCCCTGTAATTACGAGACATGAGCAAATTTGCTCAAATTCCCGTAAGTGAACATAAGGATTCTCCCCTTCAGCTCCAGAAAATAGATTCTCTTTGATCTTGGCTATGAATTCTGTGTGGATTTCATAGCCAGAGATTTTTATGGGGTGAGATGATGGTGGTAGCTCCAGATCTTCAGCTTTTGGAGCTGAGAATTTATATAAGGTAGGAGTGGAATTCATGATGGTAGGTGGATGATATGTGGACGAACTAGGTTCGGGATAAGAACAGCTACCGTTCCCTGGCAACGGCGCCAGAGAGCTTGTTGGTATTTCTTATGACCTATAGATAAATCTGCAAGCGTACGGATACCGATGTAGCTTTCACCCGAGAGTATTCCAGAGTATCGATTTCCACGGGGAATGTGAAGTGTATTAATCCTTAATTAGTTCGTCCGAAGGGATAAATGTGGATATGGATGACGACGAAGAGAAGGGGTAAATGGGACGAGGGTAGAGAGGGTACTTGTGTAGCAACACAGTTATTCCTCTGATCAAGCAACACTGACTTACTAACGATAGTTTACTTCGGGCGCCTGAGACACCACCACTCACAGAAAGGGATGAGAAGGGGAGTGGTACCGCCTACCCCTAAGTCCTACAGACCAGAACTAACGTGGTGGATTACGTCGGCCAGACAGGGCTGTCACCACCTGCTGGCTACCACAGCTATTCCGTTGAACTGGGTGCAAACCAAGGTAATGACTAGTCTAGGCACCGCGCCTACACAAATAAATACTACTTCACTCGATGTCAGAGCAAAGCACCCACTACTAAATAGTGAACGAGGAACCAAGAAACAAAAGTAAGTAAGAGTAAATGCTTGATTAATTAGAGGGAACCAGAGTTACCAGACAAGACCTGGATGTAGTCACTCGAAGATGAACTGCATCCACTGAGGTACAAAGTAGAGGAAGAGCGGACACCTACAGCTCCTCCCCCGAACTCTCACCTCGCCTCTCTCCCTATTTTCTAAGGCTAGGAGTGGCAGCGCTTCGCCTTGGAGCTTCTTCTCTTGTATTTCGACGTGATCTTGAGTGGGGGGTGAAGGGCACCTTTTATAGCCTCCCAAGCATGAAGCCAGCGTAAATGTTAAGCCACATGCTTGCTTAGCTTCCATGCGAAAGGGGAGGCGTAACTGCCACGAAAGTGGGCCGGCCGGCCTGAAGGAGGCCGTTCGGCCTGGGATGTCATCCATTCGGCACCGTCTTTCTTGTGGACGCTCCTGATGATGTCCTGATGACAGTTGTGGTGGCGTTCACCTCAAGCTTGACAGTTGGGGGCCGGCCAGCCTAGGGGAGGCCGTTTGGCCTGGCACTGGCCCCTCTCGGCAATCCATTGCACCGACTCGCTCATCAACGGTTGCATGTTGTCCCTTGAGGCGGTTTTGGTTGCGTTGAGTTCAAGTTGCCCGAGAATCCTAGGTAGGTGGACCTTCCAATCCATGGCCTAGGCCTTTCGGTCTTTACTTCATTTATTCTTGTCAATTCTTGCTTGGGGGTCCATTGGTGACTCCCTAAGGTCCTTGTGGAGCATTTTGGGGGTGATTGCTGGCCGGCCGGTCTTGTCTAGGCCGACCGGCCTGGCAGGTTTCGCCGGTGATTTTTCCGGAGGTGTAACTTTCTCGTTCGGACTCCGAATTGGGTCATCCAAATACCCATTTCGATCGTCTCGATGAGGCCTTCGCAAAGGTGCATTCCAATGGTGCCACTTTTATATGTATTTTGCATGTTTTTATCGTTGTATCCAGATGTGGCCTCCTGAAATCAACAATTCACCAAAGCTAGTGGAAATAGTTAGAATTAAACCCCTATGTCTAGTTTGGTGTTTGTTTTATGCCAGGGTTGACGACCAATAATGGCATATAACGGCCGTCAACTGTGGTGTCTGTTGGTGGTCGTTACGATACGATTTCATCACCAATATTCCATCATATTTCAGGCTCATCTTGCTCATAATAAAGTGAAATTGGTTATTTCTAATGAGTTCCACAAGTTTTGTATAATTTGTGAGTGCAGAAGCAAGCAAGTAGAAGATGAAGAACTTTGGACACAAAGCCAGGCCGGCCGGCCTAGCATAGGCCGACCGGCCCCCTTCTATGGCCCCTTGCCACGTCTTTGATTCAGAAGATCACAAACACAACACCAATGATCCTGAGACGTGCGATCAACGTCGGTTTGATCCAATGACCCGAAAGGCCTAAGCTGCACTTGCATGGATTGAAGGGCCCACCAACCTTGGATTCTCGGACAGCTTTGGTCCAAAGCAACCGTTACTGACCTCAGGGAGCAATCCAGAGCGTCCCTGAAGAAGGCGGTGCCACGGGGCAGCCAGGCCAGGCCGATCGGCCTGGCCTAGGCCGGCCGGCCTCCCCTAGAGGCCGCCATGTGCCGCCCTTCGCGTGGCAGTTAAGCAGAGGGTTAGCTTAAGCTTGACGCCTGCAACCGCCCTTGAAGACTATAAAAGGGACCCCCTTCACCTTGAGAAACCATCCATCAATCCATCCAAAGGAGAGAAGAGAAGTCTAGTGAGGAGTTTTCATCTTTAGAGTTAGATTAGGGAGAGAGTGGGTGAGTTGCTTGGGTGACAGCCAAGCTTTGTAGAGAGAGTCCGGGATTTCCTCTCGGTCTCATCTCAACATTTCCACCCCAGAGGAATATACTTCAGGAGTTACCTTAGTAAGTCCTCGGTCCCTTGCCTTTAGTACCTTGCTAGTTTACGAATTAATTTCAGCAATCTACTTTATTTATATTTGATCTGCGGGTACCTGAGTCTGCGCGAGTGACAACGACTCTTGTTTGGGGTTTCCTCTATAGCCCTTCGCGTTGGGTGGAGGTCAGTGGCTGAAAGCTTAGGCGTGGTGCCTGTGCTGGCTAGCCATCTCAGGTTGTGTTGCACCCCATGGAACTACAGTGGTAGGTGCCAGGTGGTGACAGTCCTGTCCGTCCTTTGTACTCGACCACGTTCGGGTGTACTCATACCAGTAGTGCTAAGCCCGGAAGAACCCCTCTCTCACCCCGTTCTGAGTTCTTCTCGTTCTAGCCGTCGAAGCAGATCAGATTAGATATAGATAGTTTGTCTGGGGTAACGAGTAGCTAACTAAAGTCAAGCTCTCTACCCACTTACCTTGTGCTCCCTGGTGGATCCGGTTAGAAAAGTTCTAGGCTAGTCACGTCTACCGTTCCTTGGATTTGATATCCAGGTTCTTACTCCCCTGGTGAAAGGCTACATCGTACTCCGTGCGCTTGCGGATTTTGTTAGGCTAAGGAGTGCCAACAAGCTTTTCTGGTGCCATTGCCGGGGAACGGTAGTAACACTAGTGTAGGATCTTTTTAGCCGTACACTTTACCCCCATAACCATCTACCACATGGAGTTTTCTCCTTGTTATCCGACGGTTCCATCTATCGAGTATTTGGAACCGCCTTCATCTTGCCACCCATACCACCTCATGGCTTCGAGATCCGTCCTAGTCTCGTTGCCATGGTTCGTGCACAGTCTTTCGGTGGAACGAAAGACGAAAGTCCCTATGCTCACTTGCAGGTTTTTGAAGAGAATTGCTCTCTTCTTATTATACCCGACGTCAACCAAGACACTATTCTATGGAAACTTTTCCCATTTTCTCTGATGGGAAATGCAAAATCTTGGTATGACCGGACTGCAAGGAGATTTAGCGGAGATTGGATGAAATTGAAGGATGAGTTTTGTCTATTCTTTTACCCTGTCTCCAAGATCTTAAAGCTCAGAGTCGAGCTGATGACATATCAGCAAGGTGATGAGTCACTTGGAGCCACGTGTGAGCGATTTATTGAGCTGGCCAACTCAGTGCCACCGCATAACATTCCAGAGGAAATGCTTATGCAGCATTTTGTTGGTGGATTAAAGCCGAAAAGTGCATAGTTCTTGAACATCACTTCCGCAGGGTCAGTGTTATACAAGACAGTGGACGAGGTACGAGAAATCTTGGAAAAGGTTCTCAGCTCTACCGAGTACACAGGAGTCTTCGACGACCCACCAACAACCCCCACAGACAAGCAGCCAATCCTTGCCCCTACATTTGATCCACCTCCTCCGATCATAGAGGAAGTGCTTGAACACCACAAGTCCTCAGACCAAGAAACTATTCTCGACGATCTGCCGCACTTCATTCCCGAGCTCTTTACAGAAGAAGAGTACTTGGAGATCGGCAATACATCACGTATGCCTATGGAACAAGTGTGCGCAAGTTCAAGGTCTAAGGCGTTCATTCCAGAAGCCGTACCATAGGTTGAGGGTTTATCTGCGATCATGAGCAAGGAATGGATGGAGGAAATTGAAAGTTGCGAAGACATCATCCAAACCACCCGCAACTTCAGAGTACTCCATTGCACTATTGAGGGAACTGACACTCAGGAAGTTGTCTACGACCCGAAGGTCGGGAGTAATATCATATCAAGTGCATTCGCAGCACGAGTGCAACCAGACGAATCCCGGTCCTTCTCCCGTAAGTACCTCAAGTGAATCGACGACCAAATGATGGAATGTAAAGGAATCATCCGTGTTGTGCCCGTACACATGGAACACAACAGGATTTTCCTAGACTTCCACATTTTTTATGTCCCTAGAGGTGACAACTTCTTCCTGATTGGACAGCCAATAGAGCACCTTGCCAACCCGAACCACGATCGATCAACGATACAGTTCAGAGTTGGTAAAGAGATCATCCTGGTCAGTCTCGTGCGGGCGGTTAACACCATCGCAGAGGCTCGATCCAAGATAGACCCAGTGGAAGAAGCAGTTAGCTCGGCTCAAGCAGAGCAAGCTCAGTCATCACAGGCTGAAGAGGCTAACCATTTCATCCAAGAGGCAGAAACGGACGGCTTTATGAAACTCAACGAGGAAGAAAAGCCACAACACCCCCTCCTGAGTTATAGCCGCTGCCTCCTGGACTCAGATACTCTTTCCTCCACAACGACCAACGCTCGCCAGTCGTCATCAGTGACAAACTGATAGAGAATGAGACTCGACAGCTTATCATAGTCCTAGAGAAACACCGGTCTGTCTTCGGGTATTCTCTACAGGACTTGAAGGGGATCAACCCCAGTTTATGCACCCATCTCATACCTATGGAGCCGGACCATACGCCGTCTAGAGAACATCAACGACGGCTGAATGATGCGATGAGGCAGGTAGTCAAGAAAGAAGTGTTGAAGCTTCTGCACGCGGGTATAATTATCCCGTGCAAGACAGTGAATGGGTCAGCCCAGTTCAAGTTGTGCCAAAGAAGGGTGGAATGACAGTTATCCAGAACGAGAAGAACGAGCTTATTCCTCAGAGGACCGTTACTGGATGGAGGATGTGCATCGATTACAGGAAGCTCAACAAAGCAACCCGTAAAGATCACTTCCCTCTCCCCTTCATTGACGAGATGCTTGAGCGGCTGGCAAACCTCTCATTTTTCTGCTTCCTTGATGGATACTCTGGTTATCACCGAATTCCTATCCATCCCGATGACCAGAGCAAGACTACCTTCACCTGCCCATACGGAACGTTCGCCTATCGGCGGATGTCTTTTGGCCTATGCAACGCACCTGCTTCATTCCAGCGGTGTATGATGGCGATATTCTCTGACCCGATTGAGCAAATCATGGAAGTATTCATGGACGACTTCACCATCTATGGCAAAACTTTCGACCAATGTCTCGGAAATCTGGAAAAGGTTCTCGAGAGGTGCGAAGAGCATCACCTCATCCTAAATTGGGAGAAGTCCCACTTCATGGTCAGAGAAGGAATTGTGCTAGGGCACAAGGTGTCAGAAAAAGGGATAGAAGTTGACAAGGCAAAAATAGAAGTTATCGAACAACTACCACCCCCGACGAATGTCAAGGGTGTGCGAAGTTTTCTGGGTCATGCTGGCTTCTACCGAAGATTCATCAAAGATTTCTCTCGGGTAGCCAGACCTCTTACAAGCCTATTGGCTAAAGAAGCACCCTTCAACTTCGACGATGATTGCCTTCTCGCCTTCTACACCCTCAAGAAGGCACTTGTGGCAGAACCGCTCAAATTAATCCGGCTTAAGTGCGTTAACCTTCCATTGGTCATCACGCAATTAAAACAGATTAAAGTGTCGGTCTGTCGGGTCAAGCCCGATGCAACCACGAACAATTACCTCGATCGAAACGAGTCGTGCAAGTACTCACTCGAAGGTGAGTCCCAGAGATTACAACAATCCACAATTAATTAAAAGGTCCCAATTGAGGTACTTTATTACAAATAGTTCAAATGCATGAAGTAACGGTGTCTCAGAGTTTTGCAAAGCAGCGGAAACAACTGATTATTCGAAATAACCGTGACATCACGTGAAGCCGTCGTGACCTCACTCCGAAGCATCCTCGTCCCAAACAACAGTCCAACCGGGAGGAAGGGTGGTTGGCCAGGTAAGACCAGCAACCATTTCCTCGAGAGCGCTACCTGAAAACAATTCCACAAGCAAGGCTGAGTATACTAATACTCAGCAAGACTTAACAGTCGGGTGTCAGCTACAACACCAACTCCTAGACATGCAAGGATTTTGGCTGGTGGGTTTGTTTTGCCAAAGAGCGACTAAGAGTGGGTCCTTGCTTTCAAAATTTTAGCATCAAGTTCTAGTTCAAGTTAACCATTCTAGGTAAGCAACCTGTACTAATCAAGCAAGTGGAGCAAGCAATTAAGCAAGCATCAAGTTTATTTCCATCATCATGTTCCACTTCTTTACTCAATGCGGCACAGAGGTCAAGTAGTCTCATTAGCTGCGAGAAACAAACAGTTCGAACCGATTTTAACCTTGCAAGGGGGAACCCAAACACACGGATCATCACACTCAGCCAAAGGCTAGCGCTACCAGGTAGTTCCCAGCAGTCCTCCAGTTGCGTTCAGAGCCAAACTCCCCCTGGCATACGAAGTCCAAGGTCGGCCGAACCGAACACTTGCGCCCTTCGTACCCACATGTTCGAGGCATGGGGAAGAAGTTCCCGATAGGAGCAGGAAAAAGTCCGCACACCGGATTCATGTAGGTACTAAACTTACCGACCCCATAGAATCAACAAGTGCTTGGTACGTTCAAAAACTTAACCAGCAGTACCGTACCTTTCGGCCTTAACCAAATTTTAGCATACACGGACGGGGCATCTACATGACAAAAATCCCCGCCCGTCATCCTTATGATGCCAACATAAGTAAAGCAGTTGATTCCTATATCTCGCGAGTGACACGAAATCACTCGACTTTTACTGGGTCCTTATAGCATGGCAACTATCGACCTAACATACTAGTATTGCAAAGCATAGGTACCTAGGATCATGCAACTAGGGTTTCAATTCAACTCCTGAACGTAAATGCACAAACATAAACTTAGCAAAACATAGTTGCATATATCCAAAATGCCTCCACGTTAGCTTGACGGTCCAGCCAAGCCGGGTCGTCGGGCAGCGCGGTAGGAAGCAAGCCAAGCGGGGAAGTCATCACCTCCACGGGGTGAAAATCACAAAAGACGTTCAGCACCCGCAGGGCAGCGGACTCCACGGTGTCAGTCAACTTGTGGCCTATTACCTCGGCGTCGAACAACGGCCACTCGGGGTGGTGAGGGTGAGGTGGCATGTAGACCCTGGTGATGCAACGAAACACACCGTCAACAATGAACTCACGGCAGGAGTAGAGGGGTGGTGAAGCGAAGCCGGCGGTGCTCAAAGCGTCCCACAAGATAGAGGGAAAACCCTCCCAAGCGAGGCACTCGGAGTGAAGAAAACCGTCCGCGCCAAACACAAAGTAAGCCGCGTCTGCCATCTGTAGAAGAACGAACAGAGAACCAGGTAAGAGCTGTGCGGAAGGAAGAAGAAGACTAGGACAGCGGTGGGAAAGCGAGCGTAACTCCGAAACTACCCAACAAAAAGCTCCCAAATTTTATCAGGTTGTTCTTAAGGTTATTAACCACAAGTTTGGTATTCATAGGTTTGTTTGGTTTTGAGCTTAAGGTTGGTGAAACTTTCAAATTTTAACTTGATTTCTGCCTGATTTTTCCTGCAAACAGGCAGCTTTGTTTTGATCATAACTCGAGTTTTACTTGTCCAAAAATTCTGAAATGTTTACAGCAGCTGAGTTACAAAATTATGAACAACTTTTATTTAAGGTGCCCAGCCATCTGAGATGTTTTAATGACCCGAAAAATTCGGACCAGCAGAAAAACACAGTTTTGACAGATTTTTAAGAGTTTGTGAGATTTACGATTTTTATTTCCTTTTTCTTCAAGTTGACTTAACAATTTTTAAGGTGGTTAACATGATGCAAAAGAACTAGAATCGTCCTCACAAATACCAAGAAGTCTTGGTGTACGTAGTTAGTTGCCGGTAGCGTGACACAATATACGTCTCTCCCTATAATAGCTAGTCGTCACTCAGACCAACGGAACGCAACCGAACGGAGTCAGTGTATCTGCAAGAAAACCATGAACCTTCCGTGCCAGCACGTCACGGAAGCGTCCCCATTCATTACCGTTCATTTATAAAAACGGTATCCATGCGTTCAACACTGCATAGACAGTGCATCTAGTCTAGGCCGTACGCTCATTTTGAATAGAGCACACAACCCTTTGCATAACTCGTGATGCAGCATCATGCATATGTCTCGAACATGGCGAACAACCAGGATGATAGGTTCATTTGAATTAGAACCATACCATCAAGACCTTGCTCACATATGAAACATGTGGCGACTCATACACAACCGTAATGATAGGTTCCCTGGAATGGATATCCTATCACCCTTCCTGCACGCGGGGCACGGAAACCAGCGCACTGTATAAAACACGTGGGCAAGGTGTGCTGGGCAAGTTAGTCAAATATACCATAATTAGCAAGCCACCTGAAACAATCCGAAATTCCCTCTAGGGCTTCACGTCTATGTAAATCCTTAACGATCCAACGAGTTTTCGCAAAGCACTAGTTGGTCAAGTTTTATTGCAAAAACAAGTGTAATGGGATCGTGTGAACCTCCGGTGCTGAGGACCCGGTGTGTCCGAGGACCGGTGGATGGTCGCTTCCTGGTGTGATGAGTGATTGAGAACAGTGGTGTGGATTGATGTTTCCCTTGGCTCAAGTATTGCAGGTGTAGAATGCGGCTTGATTGCATTGGTGTAGGTGAAGAACAGGCGCGAAAGGTCTTAACCATGGCGGCCTTCGAGGAGGGGAGAGACAAGTAGGGTTGGTTCGAGGGACCCGGTGGCCAGATAGATCAAGTGCGGTTCACATGGTGCAAGAACGAGCAAGGGGACGTGGTTCCGGTGCGAGGTAGCGGCTCAGAACCGAAACTCGTACGCGGACATGAGGTCGGTGCAAGGTAGCGGCTAACGACCGAAGCTTGTACGTGAGATTTGGTGATTTGGCCACAAAATTATCGGTGGACGAAGCCGGTGGAAGGTAGCGGCTCAGAACCGAAGCTTGCACGCGGGGTTTGGTGATTTGGCCACAAAATCATCGGAGGACGGTTTCTTAGTTTGGGCCTCAAAACCAAGCCCGAGGATTTGGCGTGGCGCGGCCCATCAGGAGGAGCCGTGGGCGTCAAGGAGCCTGGACCGGAGGACACGCGGCGTGGCCGCAAGGTTTGCGTCGGAGGGAAGCAAGCTTGCGATGGAAGGTGTCCCAGCCGGAACAATATTCACAACTATGACAAATCTGCCCCTAAGGGGTATTGTGTTGTATGCTTCATGTGAGGGCGTTCTGGACATTTGCAGGGCGTATATATATATATATATATATATATATATATATATATATATATATATATATATATATATATATATATATATATATATATATATATATATATATATATATATATATATATATATATATATATATGAGGAGTGGCTATTGTGGGCAGCCATCCATTAGAAAGGTATGTGGTTGACATCTCATTTGTTTGTGAGAGAGTGTTTTCTAGGGTTTGAGAGGGAGAGAGATGTGGGCTCTTTGATTTGAGTTTTTTGCCATTGTAGCTTTGTTTGTGCTAGCACATGGTGAATTAATCCAAACATCAATTTCATGCCAAATTGTTTCCTCCCGTTCAAATTCACGTTTTATTATTTTCGGTATTTTCGGAGGTATTTTTTGGGAATTTTTCGTTCGTCGCGATTGGCTGCGAAATTCGTGAAATTTATTGGGGGCATTTGTTGCTAGGATCCTTGTGAGCAATCTTGATGTGATCCCTTCACAAATCTCTCACGGATTCGGCTCGAATTTGAAGTTTCCCCTACACCGTGTTCTTGGAAGAATATTCGGTTTTCTCCAAAATTCGTGGATGGATTCTTGAGTTTTTGTAGATCTTTTTCGTGGATCTGCTAGACCTTGGGGAGGTGCATCTATGGCTCAGAAATCGTTTCGATTCATGAAGTTTTGAGGGAGGAATTTTGGATCGAAGTTCGTTTCTTGTTCTTGTGTTTCGTCTCTGTTCTTCCTGTACGCTGTCTCCCCAGGTCGCGTCGCGAGCAGGCAGACGCGCTCAGCCTCGCGCAGGAGAGGAGCGCTATCTCGCGTCCAGGCCTTGCTCGACGTCTGTGTGGGCAGGCAGCCCAGCCATCACTCGAAGCAAGGCAGCCTGCTTGCGCGACAGCAGTCCAGCACGCAGGCTTTGCTGGCAGATCAGCAGTGGAACACGGCCCAGCAGAACACCACTTTGAAGCAGCCCACGCGCAGCTCGTCAATCCGAGTGAAGCAGGTGAGATTCTGCAGGTTCAGAACAGGAAGCGCCTGATTCTTTTGATTTTTTTATTTTTATATTTTTTTTTACGATTTTTCAAAAATAAATTGTTGGCTCAAAAAATTGCAGTTTTGGTCTTATGTCGTCAGATGTAACGGCTATCGCCGGATGAAACGGCGACAGGCAGGGCTATCGCCGTATGGGACGGCGATAAGGACCGTCGGTGCGGTCAAAGCGCTTTTACCGCGGTAAAAAAAAAAACCGCCGGCCCATCCGGCGATAAGCTGTCGGAGCCAGGGTCCCACGGCGCTTTCGCCGCCCCATCCGGCGAAAGGCGCTATCGCCGTAACGGTCGGCGAAAGGCCCGAGGCCTCGCCGTTTCGGCCGGCGAAAGGCCCCCCGCCCATATTAACCCGCGCGCGGGGCTGAGAGCTCGCTCTCAGCCCCGTTTCGCTGCCGTGCCGCGCCCAGAGAAGGAAGAGGAGAGGAGAGGGAAGGGAAGGGAAGGGGAGGGGAGGGGAGGGGAGGGGAGGGGAGGGGAGGGGAGGGAAGGAGAGGGCAGCGAAGCTCTGCCAGATCTACACTTCGCATCAGGTAAAATTTTATTTACCTTGCAGTCAATTTCATTTATGTTTTTAGATAGCTATTTGTAGATGCTAGCTTTTAGATATAGTTAGCCAGCCTGTGCACACGTAGATTTTAGTTTTAAATTGAGTTTTTTTTATATGAACTAGGAAATAGAAAAAAATAAGTTTGTAGATCTAGACTGTTTTATAAATGTTAGCTGTAATTTTAGATGCTAGGTTTTAGAAATAGTTGTGCACACGTAGATTTTAGTTTTAAGTGTAGTTATTTTATATGAACTAGGGAATAGAAAAAATTAGTTAGTACATCCCGTTTAATTGAGTTTTTTTATATGAACTGACATAGAAAAAAAATAAGTTTGTAGATCTAGACTGTTTTATAAATGTTAGGTGTAATTTTAGATGCTAGGTTTTAGAAATAGTTGTGCACACGTAGATTTTAGTTTTAAGTGTAGTTATTTTATATGAACTAGGGAATAGAAAAAATTAGTTAGTACATCTAGACCGTTTAATTATTCCGTTTAATTGAGTTTTTTTATATGAACTAGGACATAGAAAAAAATAAGTTTGTAGATCTAGACTGTTTTATAAATGTTAGGTGTAATTTTAGATGCTAGGTTTTAGAAATAGTTGTGCACACGTAGATTTTAGTTTTAAGTGTAGTTATTTTATATGAACTAGGAAATAGAAAAAAATTAGTTAGTACATCTAGACCGCTTTATATATTTTTGGTGTAATTTTTTATAGGTATATGTATATGGTAGTTAGTATTCTGTAGATAGCTAGTTAGACTGTATACACGTAGATACTAGGTATATGTATATGGTAGTTAGTATTTTTGTAGATAGCTAGGTAGCCGTTGTCATACAAAACTACAAAACTAGTAATTAGTAATTTGTAGTTTTGTTTTATAAAATTCTTTAGATACCCAGATACTGATGGTACGTGGTAATTTTGATATAACTATATGTAGATGTTTTGTCGGTGTATATTTTCTAAATGTGTTAAAATTTTGGTAGTATAATTGAAAGCAAAGGTGAGTTACTCACAGGTATCATTGTCGTGGTTAATGTTGGCAGGCATGTCAGAGAGTTTATTTTTCCAAGTGTTTTATGGGCCTGGGAGGTTAGGTATGGTCCTGAAGGGGTAGACTTGTCCGAATTTAAGTCTTTCACCAAACAAGTAGTTCGAGCAAGAGAGAGGAACTGGACCTCAGTGTGCAACTGGCTATTCAAGGCATTTGGACTTGACAGGGAGCAATTTGAGCTGTCAGTCATGGCTGTAGTAAGGTTTCGAATGGACACACCCCTGTTTTGGGAGTTGATGCCCCTTGCTGGAACCCAAAACTGGAGAGAGTATGTCAATATAGCTACCGAGCGTGGCTTACCACTAGTCTTGTTTGTTCAAGTTTATCAGAAGATTGGGTCCAGCAGTCAGCATCAAGATGACGACAATGCAATTACAGCCGATCCTGCCCAAGAAGATACTGAACAAGAGGTGGTAGATGGAGAACACGAGGAGGTAGATGGTGAAGACGCACCCCATGAACCAACCGGCGAGGCTGATGAGGGGGAACACATCCCTGAGTTAGTCGAGAAGGTTGAGAGGGAGGGGCAAGAGCAGTTTGATGCCATGGAGGGAGACACTTCAGATGAGGAGGATTGTTATCCCGTGCCACGCAACTGGGGAAGCTATGACTATTCAGCTCTAACTGTCAATGAAGGTGAAGCGGTGGATTGGGAGTACAGAGAGAATGAGGTTTCTGTCGGTGCAATGTATGCAAGTGGGGATGAAGTTAAGGAAGCCATAAAGCGGTGGTCTACACCATCTTTGCAAAGGCAGTTCCGAGTGGTGAAGAGCAGCCCAAAGGTATATGATGTGTGTTGCGTGCAAAGCAACTGCCCATTTAGAGTTCATGCATTTAAAGGCAAGTGGACTGATTACTGGGAGGTGTCGAAATTGGTGGAGCATGAATGCCAACTTGAGGAGTTAAACCCATATCACCGCAACCTTACAGCAGATTTTGTGGCTCAATTCATGTATACTCAGATCGTCGACAATCCCAGCTTCGAGCCAAAATCAATTATTTGTGCCATGGAAGAAAAATTTCATTACAAAATCAGCTACAACAAAGCGTATAGAGCAAAGCAGAAGGCAATGGAGATGAAATGGGGGACGTATGAAGCATCGTATAACAATCTTCCAGCCTTGCTACACAACATATGTTTGAGAAATCAAGGCAGTTACTATGACTTGAAAACCTATCCCTGTGCAGAGAAACCAGGCAAGCAGGTGTTGCAGCGTTCATTCCTAGCCTTGGGTGCTTGCATTGAGGCTTTTCAGCATTGCCGACCAGTCATTTGTATTGATGGCACATTTTTGACTGGTAGGTACAAAGGAACCATCTTGACTGCTATTGGGTCCGATGGTAACAATCAGGTGTTGCCGTTGGCGATCGCCTTTGTGGAGAAAGAGTTAGGAGATAGCTGGTATTGGTTTCTTGAGAGAGTGAAGCAGATGATTGTTAAGGATGTACCGAATGTCTGTGTTATTCATGACCGGCACAAAGGCATTTTACAAGCAGTCGAGGACATGCAGAATGGCAGCATAGAACGTCAGAGGGCTGTGCAGTGGCCTGACTTGAAGAGTAGGTGGTGTATGAGGCATATGGGTGCCAACTTTCATAGCCAATTCAAAAACAAGACCCTGATGAAACTATTTAAGCGGCTATGCATCCAGAATCAAGAGAGAAAATTCAACCTTATTTGGAAGAAACTTGATGAACTTACAAAGAAACAAGCAGAAGAGCTTGCAAAGAGACCGGTTAATAGTGAGGACCAACATCCCGTTTCGCTTGATGACGTTGGCCTTGATGGTCCACACGTCGTGCGCAAACCCGGTCGGGCCATTAAGACATTCTCTCAGTGGATTGAGCATGAGCCAAAAGAGAAATGGGCTTTATTGTTTGACGAGGGTGGTGCTAGATATGGCATAATGACTACAAACTTTGCTGAGGTGTATAATTGGGTGCTCCGGGGTGTAAGGGGACTCCCCCTAGTTGGAATTGTGGAGTTCTTCTTATATCGGACAATCAAGTATTTCAGGGACCGTTTTGCTGTGGCAAACAAATCAATGTCTGACAACCAGAAGGTCTATGGATACAAAATGACTGAGTACATGGAAAAGGCAATGAAAAAGGCTCGTAGACACCGTGTGACCGCCAACGGTGCCGCTGAACGACGATTTGAGGTCCTCTGCAGGGACAAAGGTCGATTGGGAGGGCGGCGGGAGAGACACGCACAAGAATTCATTATTACCAATCTTGGATGTGTTTGTTCCTGCCACAAGCCAAAGCTGCATCACCGTCCCTGCACCCATGTCATTGCTGCATGTCTTGAGGCGGGAGGGCTTCAGCCTCGTATGTTTGTGTCCAACTATTATTTCAAAGAAACAATTTGGGCCACTTGGAAGAATGAGGTTTATGGGTATCGTATCCTAGGAAACTTCATTTCTAATCCTGGAGAGCACGCACTTTACATTCCTGATCCTGATCCAGAAATGTTCCAAGGAGTTGGCAGACGGAAGAACAGACGGATTCGAAACAACATGAATCAATCTGAAGCTGGTGCAGAAGTGCGCCTCTGCTCCAAGTGCCATGAAACTGGTCACAGCTACAAGAATTGTCCAGCAATGACGTATGGCAGGGGAACAAGCCAAGCGGGGCCATCTACCGTCGCTCCAGTTTCCACTTCACGTGCTCGTGGCCGCCGTGGTCGTGCTAACAATGATGGTCTCCTGTGACCACTGAATAATGTAGTATTTATTTATAAACTATGTAATTTGTGTACTTTGAACTAGGTCATTTGTCTATTTCGGACTTTGTATTTTGTGCACTTTGGACAACGTAATTCATGTAGTATGTATTATGTAATTCATCTAGTTTGGAATATGTAATTCGTTTGCATTGAACATCATATGGTTAATGTGGACTATTAAAATGTTGTTGTATTTATAATTGTTTCATTTACCTTATTGTTTAATTTAATTTATCAAGCTGCGACTACTTTCGTATTGACAAAGATTTAAATTCTTTCAGCTATGGCCGAAGGGCCTCCGCAGCCGTACGAGACTCCGGAGTTGTTGGACAGGGTGATTGACGCGAAGCACCGGTCGTTCATGTCTGCCGTGCGTGGTTTGCCCCAGCACACGTTTCGCGCATGAGTGCCGTTGTCGACGGTGCCCCTTGACGACCGTTGGCTTCCGAGGTACGTATGTATGGTTAACGTTGTAACGATATAATCTTATTTAGAATTAATATCGATTTTGTATCTCCTTTTGTAGCACTAATCTAAATTTGTATCTATTTTTGCATCTTCATTTGTAGGTTAAGAGCTGCCGGCCTTTTACCCATCTCAAGGTTGGTCGAGGGTGACATGATGGATGCAGAGGTCAGGGGAGGGGACAAGGCGACACGTTTCCACTTCGACATGTCTCTCCTAGCAGCTTTGCTGTACCGGTGGCGCCCAGAGACTCACATGTTCCACCTACCAGTCGGTGAGATGGCACCTACACTACAGGACGTTTCCCTCCTTTTGGGTCTGCCTTGTGATGGTGACCCCGTCGCGGCCCTGGACGTCGGACCAGGGTGGCGGGACGAGTTGTTGGGCCGCTTTGCCGACGTTCACCGGATCGATCACGCGCCTCCGTACCGCACCTTCAGCAACACACATGGGCCCACAAAGAAGTGGCTCATGCAGTTTAGTGTGAGTGTTGCGTTTTCTATGTTTCATTTGCATTGACAGAATAATTGATGCATATCGATAATAACTCTTTTCATTGTGCAGGCGGATTACTTGAGAGCTGATGCAGACGAGGCTACAGTTGCTAGGCACCTAGAGGCCTACCTGCTGTGGTTATTCGGCTGGGTCTTGTTCTGCTCGTCCCACGGGACCTCGGCGCCGAAGACACTCATACCCTACGCCAGAGCGATCGCGGAGGCTCCACTGGAGGACGTGCCCCAGTTTAGCTGGGGTAGTGCTGTGCTGGCGGCCACGTATAGGGGTCTTTGCGCGGGTTGCTATAAGGTGGCCTCCTTGGAGCCCATCTTTCTTGGCTGCCCGTTGCTTGTTCAGCTTTGGTCGTACGAGCGCTTCTCGATCAGTCGTCCACGCATTGATGTGGGCCCCTACGAGCCCCTTCCTCCGGAGCACGACCCCAGAGACAGGCCGACCATGGGGTCCATGTGGTGCCTCAGAAAGGTAAGACAACACACGAATATGTTGCTGCATTATTTTGGTTTTAATTATTTACGAATTTGAATATTATTTTCAGCCTTCGTGGGTGGGAGTTCAGACGAAGAAGTCGTACCCAGACTTTGTCGGCATGTTTGACGCTCTTGTTGACGCTGACGTGAGGTGGACCCCTTACAGCACTGCAGACATCAGTGATCGAGCCCCTCAAGGGCTGTCGTCTTTGTGCTTTCGCGACTAGGCCTTTTGGATGACGAGGAAGCCACTGGTGTACGACATTCACGTCGAGGAGTACGCGGTCCACAGAGTACTTCGACAGTTCAACAGGTACCAGGAGTCCCCGCTGCCGGTTACTCACACCGTGCCCTAGAGCGTGCACAGGTACTTGACATCTACCGATGCGTTAATTTTTTTCCATAACCAACTTCCAAATTCTAGTGCAATATGATTTCTTCAGCTGGACCCGTCAGGGTCAATCTGCAGCCATGCTGTGGGCTCCAAGGGTACTACCCTTTGCTCAGCAGTGGGCCCAGGCCCTTGACGACGTGGTGGTCGAGGAGCGGCCACACTCGGATGAGGCTTTCGCGGCCTATCTGGCGTGGTACTTACCCAGGACACGGTCACGGGTGGTCGTTGTTCCACAGGACCCTCACAGAGCGCCAACCAGAGTTACTGACACGTACCCTGTTTCGAGCGACCAGAACTTCGCCATCACGGTATGTTTGTCAAATTTAATCATGGTATCATTCATTTCATATGATTTTATATTAAATCATAACCTTGATAACTATGTTTTTGGTAGACCGAGGCTCTAGCGTTGGTCGAGGCCGAGGTGGACCAGGACTTGCAGAGGTACATGTACATGGCGCCGCAGGACCACGGGGCTGCATATAAGAAGATCAAGGAGTACTGTGTCAGGTTCAGACGGGCCATCACTTGTCGAGGTGGACACGCAGACGTCTACCTCCCGCCCAGGACGCAGCACCCTGGTTCGTCTTCTGCTTTACCCACACGGGCACAGTACCCCGGGTCCTCTTCTGCTTTACCCACACGGGCACAGTACCCCGGGTCGTCTTCTGGTACAGTTGCACGACCACAGTACCCCGGGTCGTCTTCTGGTACACCTGCACGACCGGAGTACCCCGGGTCGTCTTCTGCTACACCAGCACGCCCTCCCAGCTACACTCCACGGCCGGCTGGTATGCACACTAAAATTTTGTTAATTTACTTCTACATGTATGAAATGGTTTCATATTGAATTATTTTTATTTTTGCAACATAGTACCACGGTTCGCCCCACCCAACCCTGCTGCTACAGGGCCCTCTTCTGGTGGTCCGCTGTTTCACGACTTCGGTACGTATTCAAAAAATTTATTCATGCAATTTTATTACTTGCATACAACTAATTGTCTATTACCTTATTATTGTTTAGGATACACAGGGTACGGAGGGATCGAGGAAGACGTGCAGACTGGGGAAGATGGCAGTCAGCCAGATGGACCGTGGGTAGGATCCCTTTCAGCACGAACCCTTACCCGGACGAGATCGGCACTTCGCAGCTTGGTGGTGCGCCGCTGTTTCCCACACAGGGCTCACAGGAGGACGTCCAGACACCGGTTGCAGATGAGGCGCGACGTCCCACACGCCAGGTTGCAGCACCAGACCCGCTCACGTATTCACAGCACCACACCCGAGCGGCGCAGGCGGCAGAGCGTCGTGCGAGGGGTGCACAGCGTCACAAGCGAGGGCGCATTTAGTACCTTCTTATCTATGTATGTGTTTTATGTTGTGCCAGACTATGTGTTTTATGTCTTGCTCGTACTATGTGATGCATGTAGTAGACTATTAACTATGTGATTTATGACGCGACCAGACTATGTCATTTATGCCCTGCTCACACTATGTCATGTAGTAGATGCTGAAATGATGGATCACTGAAAAGCCTACGCATCCTATGATACAATGGCTCACTGAAAAGCATTGACATCATAGCCTTTGATATGACATTTCACTGAAAAGCGTACACACTTTCTAAAAAAGGCTACACAATATCAACTAGCCTTGGCAGTATGCATGCGACTAGCCTTTTCAGGCATCTATCTAGGCTTTTCAGATCATCAATCTCGATTTCAATTATGACGTGCTCAGACTATGTGATTTATGACGTGCTTAGACTATGCCATTTATTTCTTGCTCAGACCGTGTCATGCATGTGCCGCAACAGGCATTTCACTTTTCTCAGTCCTAGGCTTTTCAGTGCTCTTCGTAATAGGCTTTTCAGTCCTATGGACGTAGGCTTTTCAGGTGCATTTGTGACACCACAGTATGGGCAACGACCAAGTTTCCTTCGCCAGCCTATATGTACACACATCCGTGGGTGCATTGCCGCCCAGCAATTGCAAGAAACAAGATCATTCAGCTCAGCAACAATGTCTAGAGGGTCAGGTAGTGGCAAGGGTTTGAGCTTTGGGAGTGCAAAGGGGGGAAGGAAGGGACCTCCCATTGTGTGGGACGATGTCGGGTCTCTTGGTCCTGATTACTTTGGGGAAGCAGTGTATGAGTTTCCAGTTCAAAGCAAGCAAGATTTCACAAAGGATAAGCCTCTTAGAGGATACACTAAGAGTAAAGAAGACTGGCCAAAATGCATGCATGGTGAAGATTGCTTAGTGCAGATGAATACCTCCAATCTGAATGGAGGTCGTCGTTTCTTCAAATGCCCAAGAGCATGGGTAAATGTTACTAATAATCCTCAGTTAATTATGGTTGTCTTAGTTTCACCATCTTACTCGAGTTATTTGATGTAGGCTTCTGATGCCGAAGAAAACTGTGGGTTCGTTAGGTGGGTCGATCCTCCTCCTCTTCTTCCCCATCATGAGTTCATCGAATATCTGCAGAACCAAATCCAAGATCTAGAAACCAAAGTTCAGCACTATGAAGAAGAGGAATACAACAAGAATGAAGCTGTGTCACAGGAGGCGCCGTGCAATGACCCATATTGCAGCTGCCCCTGTCACCAAAAGAAGGCTGCGTCGCCGCCACCGCCGCCTTCGCCCCCTCCTCCGCCGCCGATGGGAGGATATTATGGAGAAGGTGCTACACAGTTTGCTATGTGGGGAGATTACTAGGACCATTCAATGGAGTTGTCCTAATTATTCCGTTTAATTACCTAAGGCATGTTAGGATTAGGTCGGCACATCATACATATGTCGCACGTGCCACTGCCACTTGTGTAGTTTGAAGGTGAATGGCGCAAGCACGTTGCATTAAAATGTACCGTAGTGTATGCAACATTGCTACATGCACCATAACTTTCTTTGTCATGTATTCCAAATTCGTTTTAATTTAATGAAGTCATGTACCTTTGCATCCAAAGACTCTACTATTTATCAGACTTCTTTTATTAACCCTACCATCCCAGGTCAGGGCATCCAATGTGGGGAATCCAGTGCCGCTTTTCAGACTACTCTGATGAACCATAGCATCCAAGGCTAGGGCATCCACTGTGGGGAAGCAAGGCATCCAATGCCGCTTTTCTGTGATACAGTGTCTCGCGCAGAGCATGCACTGAAGACGGCGTGGTGAACTTATCCGCTTGCATTGGATTCAATCTCTTTTTATGTACAACACATCCAAAACATCATGGACTCGGTCTATGGACCAACCCAATCATTCACTATATATGGCATGCCATTGCTATTGAACTTGTGCAGTGTCTCAGTTACAAACCATGGCTTGTTCAGATCCAGAGCTCCTCAAGTGGAGGAAGGTGAGAGTTGCCGTTCCACAAGGGGTGCATGTGCCAATGTGCTTCTGTGGTGACCTTTGCAAGCTTGTGCAGTCAAAAATCTTGGGTGACTACTATGGCATGAGATTTTTCATGTGTGACAACTTCGAGTATGATCCACCCAAGGTGTCTGCAAGCATGAGAGCCAAGGTATTCACTAACCCTACCATGTTTTTCTAACCATTTCATGTTTCGTATTCTTACTTTGGGGAGTTAAAGACTCCCCCACCTCTCTGTGATTTCTTGCAGTGGCTAGATACAGAGCAGTCCGATGAGGACAAGGCTCATGTTGAGCATGAAGCAGCCTCGGCAAGAGCAAGGTGGCAACGAATGATGCACGAGGAGGAGCAGGAAAAGAAGCGCAAGAAGGACTAAGAGGAGATCCGCAAGAGGTTCGAGGAGGTCGAGCGTCAAGAGGCACAGGAACGTGAAGCTGAAAGGGAGAGAAAGAGAGAGAGGGCACGTCGTGCAAAAGCAGCTGGCCCTGAAGCCATTAGGAAGGGAAAATATCCCCGTTGTACCCAGTAAAGCATAGGCTTCACACCCGGTGATTTAAATTACCCAAAGGCATGTTAGGACTAGCAGTAGCACATGATGCCGTTATCAATGTGGTACACATGCCATTGCACCTAGTAGTAGATTGTTTAGATCAGAGGAGGTGCTCGACACCTTTACCTCCTGATCATTTCATTTCGCTAAAATGCATCTATGCATTCAAGCCGGGTTATGCAATTCTAATGTTTCAAAAAATGTTATTTGTTCTACTAGTTAAGTCGTTTTCTTTACATACAAAAAAATCCCATACATAAAACTCAATATTTAACTATTGCATTTCGATAAAAATGGTTAACTGGAAACGTAGAAAGTATCATAAACAAATCTACGATATTAAACGGTAGAAAATTTAAACGGTAGCAAATATAACCGAAAAATATTTATGCGTCAAAAACTAGGTCAATTCATATTATGGAACCAAATCGAGCGGAAAAAATATATCAACTATTAATCAACAAAAATTAAATTATTCACCTTTTTGCATAAAAAACATTTAAACAAATATAGCCAGTTGAAACGGCCGGCTATAGCCGTATGAAACGGCGAAAGGGCCCACCATCGCCATGGGAGGCCCTTTTCGCCGGATCAAACGGCGATAGCCGCTTCAAACGGCGATATAAGACCAGATCTGCTAAATTTTTAGCCAACAATTTATTTTTGAAAAATCGTAAAAAAAATATAAAAATAAAAAAAATTCGATTCTTTTTGAGGAGAAGCGACACTATTCTTTGCTGGAGCTTGATTAGTTTAATCATTAGCTTTTACCTTGAGCTCATATATGTTGTCTCGAATATTACTTTGGGTTAGCTCATCATTGCTTTGGCTCACCGGTAGTTGATTTCCCTTTTGCATGTATATGCCGGCAGCAAGTTAATTGTTTCTTTCATATCCTTTTGGTGCTCGGTTTTTGTTGTGCATGCTCTTTTGGAATCAGCAGATAGCAATTTGTTTGGTCTACCTGCTTGTGCATGCTTTGAGAGCTCTCGGTCAAGTTCTGTTAGAAAGAAATATATTTTGTCTCAGCTCCTCTACCTGAGCATTGATTCTTACTTGCTAAATTGTTTAATCAGTTCTTGCCTACTCTTTTGGAATTGGTCGAGAGAAAACTACTTCCTTGCTGGTGGTTAGTGATGAGCTCTTTTATATTTACTTCCGCATCGCTTTGAGCTTTCCTAATTGTTTCTAGGGTGAACACGTCACGAGTTGACTTGTGTCATCTTGGCAATTAGAAGAGAGGTGCGTCGGGTTGTATTTGGGATATAGGCCTTGTTCATTTTAGACAGAATTTTTAAAGGCTCCCATTCACCCCCTCCCCCCCTCTGGTCGCCGTTTCGGTCCTTCAGGTGCACAACTTTTCGCTCTGGTACCAGCTGTGGCAGAATCGCTCAAATTAATCCGGCTTAAGTGCGTTGACCTTCCATTGGTCATCACGCAATTAAAACAGATTAAAGTGTCGGTCTGTTAGGTCAAGCCCGATGCAACCACGAACAATTACCTCGATCGAAACGAGTCGTGCAAGTACTCACTCGAAGGTGAGTCCCAGAGATTACAACAATCCACAATTAATTAAAAGGTCCCAATTGAGGTACTTTATTACAAATAGTTCTAATGCATGAAGTAACGGTGTCTTAGAGTTTTGCAAAGCAGCGGAAACAACTGATTATTTGAAATAACCGTGACATCACGTGAAGCCGTCGTGACCTCACTCGGAAGCATCCTCGTCCCAAACAATAGTCCAACCGGGAGGAAGGGTGGTTGGTCAGGTAAGACCTGCAAGCATTTCCTCGAGAGCGCTACCTGAAAACAATTCCACAAGCAAGGCTGAGTATACTAATACTCAGCAAGACTTAACCGTCGGGTGTCAGCTACAACACCAACTCCTAGACATGCAAGGCTTTTGGCTGGTGGGTTTGTTTTGCCAAAGAGCGACTAAGAGTGGGTCCTTGCTTTCAAAATTTTAGCATCAAGTTCTAGTTCAAGTTAACCATTCTAGGTAAGCAACCTGTAGTAATCAAGCAAGTGGAGCAAGCAATTAAGCAAGCATCAAGTTTATTTCCATCATCATGTTCCACTTCTTTACTCAATGCGGCACAGAGGTCAAGTAGTCTCATTAGCTGCGAGAAACAGACAGTTCGAACCGATTTTAACCTTGCAAGGGGGAACCCAAACACACGGATCATCGCACTCAGCCAAAGGCTAGCGCTACCAGGTAGTTCCCAGCAGTCCTCCAGTTGCGTCCAGAGCCAAACTCCCCCTGGCATACGAAGTCCAAGGTCGGCCGAACCGAACACTTGCGCCCTTCGTACCCACATGTTCGAGGCATGGGGAAGAAGTTCCCGATAGGAGCAGGAAAAAGTCCGCACACCGGATTCATGTAGGTACTAAACTTACCGACCCCTTAGAATCGACAAGTGCTTGGTACGTTCAAAAACTTAACCAGCAGTACTGTACCTTTCGGCCTTAACCAAATTTTAGCATACACGGACGGGGCATCTACATGACAAAAATTCCCGCCTGTCATCCTTATGATTCCAACATAAGTAAAGCAGTTGATTCCTATATCTCGCGAGTGACAGGAAATCACTCGACTTTTACCGGGTCCTTATAGCATGGCAACTATCGACCTAACATACTAGTATTGCAAAGCATAGGTACCTAGGATCATGCAACTAGGGTTTCAATTCAACTCCTAAACGTAAATGCACAAACATAAACTTAGCAAAACATAGTTGCATATATCCAAAACACGGGACATGCTCCGGGGCTTGCCTTCAGGCACGCGGTTAGCTTGGGGGTTCTCGGCGGTGGGGTTCGGTTCGTCCTCCACCTGGATCACGTTCATGTCTCCCGAGGCTTGTCCTTCTTCTCCAGTCGGCACCAATTCGTAATCACCGTCTGCGAGTGCTTGATCTACACGGAATGCACATGCATAAGAGGTGATCTTATATCGAGTCATCATACTCGCGTAATGATAGACCCGTAGTGTATGAGATTGTCGGTGTTCTATCGTCGATCCTACGGAAGGGTATCCCGAGGTAGTAGAGTTTCAGGTGGGTTTCGCTGAGATCAGGAACGCAAAGGCTAAGAGACTCAGGATTTAGACAGGTTCGGGCCGCTTAGAAGGCGTAATACCCTACGTCCTGTGTGGTGATTGGTATTGATTGTATGTCTCTCTGTTGGGAGACTTGGGTTGTTCTTGGAGGGGGTTCCTGCCCAGCCTTATATACACGGCGGGCAGGGTTACAAGGTCGGTTCCTAGTAGGATCCTAACCAATTACTACTCGGAGAGTGCTTTACAAGGCAATCCGAGTAGTTTACAAGTCATACGACTAGTTTCCATAACGAGAAGAGTCCTTGCAGTACTCTACTCGTGTTCTTCACGCCTGGTACGACTCTGTCTGGAGACAATCCATGTGTCCCTGTGGGCCCATGGTCGTACCTCCAACAAGCCCCCAATCGCTTCATCGTCGAGTATCGTCAACCGAGTGCTTGCCAAGACAATCGAGTGATTTTTCTAATTCTTCGAGTGCTTGATCAGTCTTGGACAGGTCTTGGTTGTCACGAGGCCATGAGGTGCTTCAGCCCCGTTTATCTTGATCAAATCAGTAGTCTTCAAAATATTATATGGTGTGCGATAAAAATCGCACTCCATATTGAGTAGCCCCCGAGCCTTAAGTTGAATCGAAGAATCAGGTTGAGGGTCCACAGAATCTTGAATCTTCATCTTGTTCTTGAAATGTGCAATTTTGGAAAAATTGCACTTGATATCAAGTCGCCCCCGAGCCTTGGGTTGAATCAAAGAATCAAGCCGAGGGTCTTGATTTAAGTCTTCAGTCTTCAGAAAAAATAAAATCAGCAGTCGCTGTATATCGCCTATCAGCCCCCGAGCCTTGAAACGACTCAGAATGATCAATTCAAGGGTCCAGAGAGCTTTAGGGTTCATCGAATCATCTTGGAGATCATCATCCGAGTGGTAATTTGCGTCCAGAAATAATGGTCACATCAAATCTTCTTGGAGATCATCATCCGAGTGGTTTTCTTGTACCCAGCCCCCGAGTATAGGAGCTAGTGGAGATGCATCGAGTAGTATGTAGTCGAAGTAGCCACCGTCAATAGAGTAGCAGAACAGAGGAGGTCGTGGTTGACTTGTCACGCTGCGATTTCCCCAGAATCAGGAGTCAGGTGCCAATGTAGTCGTGGTCCCATCATTGGTACTTGGCGACTCAAATATGCTGGAGAAAGACAACTAGGTAAGCCTGATGGCGAACCGAGTTGTAATTTAGAGTCAGCCCCCGAGCCTGGAGCTGGCGAAGATATGATAGCACGCTGTGCAGCCTAGAGAGTTGTCAGTCCAAACAAAGTACTCGGCACTTGGCCAATTTTGTTAGAACAAAATAAAAATAATTGAAACAAGTAACTTAGCTTGTTTGTTGTCGTTTGTCGATGAAGCGGACTAGTCAGAGTTGATTCCGACTAGTTTGAGTTCATCACGAGCACATTGTCGATGCGGCAGTACCGCGGCACAAGCTGAAGTCGAGCTTTGACTAGATAACTTGCAACGGGTTGAGGCGACCACCACATTGGTGAATTCCATTGATCATGATGCGCCCGAAGAGTCATCCAAACCACTCTTGCAGTGTATTCAGGAAGCCCCCGGCAAGTTGTACTCATTTTGCGAGTTATACTTCAAAGCACTTGATAACTGGTACTTGAAGATGACTACTCATACTGTGGAGTAGACTCTAGAGTACTTTCAAATAAGTACTCAGAGATTTGAAATTACTACTCTTTTTGTGGAGTAGACTCTGGAGTACTTTCAAATAAGTACTCAGAGATTTGAAATTACTACTCGTCTTGTGGAGTAGACTCTGGAGTACTTTCAAATAAGTACTCAGAGATTTGAGATTACTACTCGCCTTGTGGAGTAGACTCTGTAGTACTTTCAAATAAGTACTCAAAGATTTGAAATTACCACTTGTGGGTAGTTGCTTTATAAGGCTAGCTGGCCTCTACAGGTGTTCAGCCTGGTCTTAGTTAAATCTAAGTACTCAGGGATCCTGGAAAGTAGTCATGTGAGCTACTCTTCGGATTTTGATCCGATGTATACTTTGTTGAATCAACAAGTATCAAAGGGAACTCCGGAAGTATTAGGAGCTAGGGTAGTCTTATAAGACAACCAAAGCATGAATGAAGCCGAGAGATCGCGGATCGAGTACTGAGAAAACTGCACTTTATTGATGAAATCTTCAAAATATTGTACAGACTCTTGACATACTCAAATAAAGATCCTAAGCATAGAACTTGTGTAGATGCTCAATGTTCCATGAATCTTTCTCTTCGACTCCTTCACTGTTCTTCAATCGATACGACCCGGGTCCTGTCACCTTGTGTACGATGAAAGGTCCTTCCCAGCGGGACATAAGCTTGTGCATACCCGTGGTCTTCTGTATCCTTCGCAATACTAAGTCGCCGATGTTGAAAGAGCGCTCTTGGACGTTTCTGTCATGATAGCGCCGAACTCCCTGGAGATATCGAGTGGAATTCAACAAAGCTGCACAGCGTTTCTCCTCGATCAGATCAAGCTCCAGTCGTCTTGTGTCATCAGCAACTCCTTCGTCGTATTGCTCTATTCTTGAGGACTTGTAGATCAGGTCTACTGGCAGGATAGCCTCAGATCCATATACTAGAAAATATGGTGAGTGGCCGGTTGGCTTGCAAGGCTGAGTTCGAAGCCCCCAGACTACTTGTGGCAACTCGTAGATCCACTTGCCGCCATATTTCTTGTCGTGCTCGTACAGTCGCTTCTTCAGGCCATCCAGGATCAAACCATTGGCTCTCTCGACTTGTCCATTGGCCTTGGGGTGAGCTACTGATGCGTGAATTACTTCAATGCCGTTCCTCTCACAGTGGTCCTTGAACTCGTGGCTGTTGAAATTGGAACCCAAATCTGTGATGACACGATGAGGACAGCCATACCTGATCATCAGATCACTAATGAACCCCTTGGCCTTAGCCGCAGATATGTCCGTGACTGGTTTGACTTCTATCCACTTGGTAAACTTGTCGATCGCAACCAGCACATGTGTGAAGTTTCCTGGAGCAGTCGTAAGCTTGCCAATCATGTCGAGCCCCCAGCATGCGAACGGCCAAGAGGGAGGAATAGCAATAAGGTTGTGAGCAGGCACGTGTTGCTGCCTGGCGAAGAATTGGCACCCGGGGCACTTGCAGACAATCTCTTCCGCGTCTTGCAGAGCCGTGGGCCAATAATAAGCTGCTCTGAATGCCTTGCCCACCATTGTTCATGATCCTGCGTGATTCCCGCACGTGCCTTCATGAATTTCTTCCAAGATACCCTTGCCTGTTGCTCTCGGGACACACTTCATGGCAATATCAGTGTAGAGTCCTCGCCTGTAGAGCTGATCGCCGATGAGTAGATAATTCTTCGATCTCCGGACGACTTGTTCAGCTTCAGTCTTGTTCAAAGGTAGGGTCTTGTTCTTGATGTACTCGATGAACGAGACACGCCAGTCTTCTTCGATTGTTAAGACCTCTCTATCTGGTCCGTGTTCGTCATTGTGTGACGGTGTAGATTTCTCGAAGTCGATGGTTCTTTTGTGGGGCTCCTGGACGAAGACTCCTGCTGGAACTTCTGCACGAGTGGATCCGAGCTTGGAGAGTACGTCAGCAGTGACGTTGTCATCACGGACCACCCAATGGTACTCGAGCCCTGACAATTTGTTCTCTAGCTTGGGCATAGCTTCGCAGTAAGCGTCCATGTTCTCCTTCTGGCGATCCCAATCCTTGTTGCAGTGGTTGATGACGACAGAGGAGTCGCCGTACACCATCAGCCTCTTGATTCCCAAAGAAATTGTGAGTCGTAGGCCATGTAGCAAGGCCTCGTACTCAACTTCATTGTTGGACACCTTCCAGAAGATTTGTAGGACATATTTGAGTTGATCACCCTTGGGCGAGATAAAAAGTACTCCCGCGCCGGCGCCTTCGAGTTTCAGGGAGCCATCGAAGTACATGGTCCAGTGCTCTGGTCTGCCGACGGGGATGTCCACTTGATTCTCGCGCCACTCTGCCATGAAGTCTGCAAGCACCTGCGACTTGATGGCCTTCTTGGATTTGAACTCGATGCTGAGGGCGCCAAGCTCGACAGCCCACTTTGGAATTCGCCCGGTCGCGTCCGGGTTATGTAAGATATCGCCCAAGTCAAACTCTGTCACCACCGTGATGGTGTACGTGTCAAAGTAGTGGCGTAGCTTCCTGGATGTGATGAGTATTGCGTAGAGTAGTTTCTGCACCATTGGGTATCGAACTTTGGACTCCGTGAGTACTTCACTGATGAAGTAAACCGACCTCTGCACAGGTTATGCAAGATTGTCCTCGGCGCGCTCGACCACCAACACGGTGCTCACCACATGAGTCGTTGCTGCGATGTAGAGCAGCAATTCCTTGTCGTCATCTTGTGGAGCAGTCAGGATTGGCGGTTTTTGAAGATGTTGCTGGAGATCCGCCAATGCTGCTGCTGCTGCTTCTTCGTTCCATTGGAACTTGTCGCCTTTCTTGAGTAGCTTGAAGAAGGGGAGGCCCCTCTCTCCAAGTCGCGAGATGAATCGATGTAGCACCGCCATGCACCCAGTGAGCTTCTGGATGTCTTTGATGGTCTTTGGAGCTTCCATTGCTATGATAGCATTGATCTTCTCGGGGTTGGCCTCGATGCCGCGATGACTGATGATAAACCCGAGAAGTTTCCCAGAGGGTACTCCAAAGACACACTTGGTTGGATTGAGCTTCCATTGCCACTTTCGCAGGGATGCGAAGGTCTCCTCCAGATCGGCGATGAGGTCTTCTGGGTTTCTGGTCTTTACGACCACATCATCGACATAGGCTTCCACGTTGCGATGAAGTTGCTTCTCGAGGCAGAGTTGGATCGCGCGCTGATAAGTCGCACCAGCGTTCTTCAGCCCAAAGGACATTGTGGTGTAAGCATAAGCACCATAAGGGGTGATGAACGCCGTCTTGATTTGATCCTCCTCTTTCAGACATATCTGGTGATAACCCGAGTAGCAATCAAGAAAGCAAAGTAAGGCACAGCCAGCCATGGAATCAATAACCTGGTCGATGCGCAGTAACCCGAAGGGATCCTTGGGGCAATGCTTGTTGAGATCAGTGTAGTCGACGCACATGCGCCACTCGTTGTTGTTCTTCTTTCTCACCAAGACTGGATTTGCCAACCAGTCGGGATGGAAGACTTCCTTGATGAATCCTGCGGCGAGTAGTTTCGCCAGCTCCTTCTTGATCGCCTCTCGCTTGTCGGTTGCGAATCGTCGCAACCGTTGCCTTTTGGCTGTAGCTTTGGGATCAATGTTAAGGCTGTGCTCGATCAGGTTCCTTGGCACTCCTGGCATATCTGCAGGTTTCCACGCGAAGATGCCGCGGTTGGCTTGCAGGAACCTGACGAGCTCGCCTTCCTATTTCGGGGTTAAGTCGGCCCCGATCTTGGTGGTCTTCGACTGGTCGCCTTCCAGTAGTGGTGCGTCCTTGGTCGCCACGTCTTCAGGGACGGCCGCCTTGTGTGGTCTGGGCTCCTTGCTGGGGACCTCATACTCTGTCTGCTTCAGCTTCTGAGCCACTGCGAAGATTTGGGCCATGGCGTTGGGTACCTGAGTGGTAGCCGCAAACTCCACAGCCTCTCTGTCGCAGTTGTATGATCGTCGCAAGTCGCCGCAGATAGAGATGACGCCTTTGGGTCCTGGCATCTTGAGGACGAGGTAGACAAAGTGAGGTATGTCCATGAACTTGGCCAAAGCCGGACGTCCGAGGATTGCTTGATACGAAGTCTCGAAGTCTGCCACCTCGAACTTGATGTATTCCGTCCTGTAGTTCTCCTGCGTGCCGAATGTGACTGGTAATGTGACTTGTCTGAGGGGAAGACTGCCATTACCAGGGACAATTCCGTAGAACGGGGAATCGGTGGGAGTCAATATTTTTTCAATGTCGAGTCCCATCCTCTTCAGGGTGCCAGAGAATAGCACGTTCAGCCCCGCCCCGCTATCGATGAGCACCTTTGGTGAGTTGTGATCCTGCTACCGTGGGGTCCAGGACGAGTGGCAATTGCCCTGGTTCATCGTAGCTGTTCCACTGATCTGCCCTGGAGAAGGTGATTGGAACCTCCGAGTACTTTAGGTATCTTGGGATGGTTGGCTCAATTGCCATTATGTGCCTTAAAGCGAGCTTATGCTTCCTCCGAGTGGGGAAACCATAGTCGCCTCCCATGATGACCATGAGTACGTTCTTGGGCTTCTGGAACTTGGGCGTCTGGTCCTCGTCGTCGTCCTCTTCTTCGTCGTTGGCCCTGTCCTTGTTCTTGGCTTCAGGATCGAGTGGTTCCCTTGCCGTATTCTTCTTGACCTTGTTCTCTCGATCCTTCTCAGCGTATATGCGTTGGAGATCATAACACTGGCCCATGGTGTGCTTATCCTTTGGGTGCATTGGGCACGACCTGTCCATGATCTTCTCAACATCGCTCTTGCCGGGGTAGTTCTTCTTCTGGCTTCGCATGCCAGTCTCCAGAGTCGCGACTGTGTTGTCTGGCTTGCGCTTGTTGTTCTGGGAGCCCTGCTGGCCTTTGTTGTTTTGCCTCTCCCTACCCTGGGGAGGGCCATACTTCTCGAGGTCGCGATCTTCTTGCTCAGACCACGTCTCGACTTGGTCACGCCGGGCGTCCAGAGTCCTTGGTCGATGCAGGCCAAATTTCTTGTCAAAGAACCTGTTGGTGATGCCGTTCTGGAACAAGTCGATGCAGCTGCGATCAGAGACGTCCACCACCAGAGTCTTGATGTCCATGAAGCGGCGCATGTAGTCGCGCGCGCTTTCTCCTTTGTGCTGCTTGCACATGGCGAGGTGGTGTCGAGTCTTGGGGCGACTGTATGTGCCTTGGAAGTTTGACACGAAGATCTTCTTCCGGCGTTCCCAGGAGTCGATGGAGCGTCGTGGCAGGTTTTCAAACCTTGTGAGTGGAGCGGGCTCAAGTGCCATTGGGAAGTATCTGCACTTGATGGCGCTGTTGCCACCCGCGCACTCAATAGCTGTAGAGTAGATACGCAACCACGACTCAGGGGAGGTCTTGCCGTTGTACTTCTTGAAGCCGACTGGTTTGAATGGTTGCGGGTAAACCGCCATCCGGATGTCCCTGGAGAACATTAGGTACTCGTCGTCTTCTTCCTTGTACCCCCGGGCTTCATGACGCCTCTTGGATTCAAGGATGGAGCGGGCATCGCGGTTGGCGTTGATGGTTTGCCGGAGGTCGACACTGTGTGCCGGCCCGTGGGATGATGTAGCAGCGTCGTTGCGATGAGTGCGTCCGCCTCATTGACGATCATCCTCTGGTCGGTGTGGGGGTGCGCCTTCTGCGCGGTTGTCTTCTCCCAGTCGGCTGGGGTTCGGTGGGCGATGCTTTTCGCGGGGAGGTTGACGTCCGCTGCTTTCGATTTCTTCGCTGCGCGATGGTGCGGCGACGATGGGCTTGTCGAGAGTGCGGATCATGTCGTTGATCCTTTCGAGTGCAGCTGCCATCTCTGGGGTTCTTGGCAGGCTGCGGACGTGGTAGGCAATCTCCATGGCGTTAGCCATAGGAGAGTCGTAGCATGCCACTCGCGTGAACTCTTGAGTGAAGTTGCGACCAGCCATGACGCGATTGCGAGCGTTTAGGCGGCGCTGAGCCCTCCTGTTGTTCCGGATTTCTCTGTCCATGGCCGCTTGGGCGGATTCACCAGCAAGTGCGTCTTCGTTCGCAGAGATGTCTCCTTCTAGCTCAAAAGCGTAGCGTGGGTCGTTGTCGACGTCACCAGCTGCTGCTGCGCCAGCCATGAAGACTTGTCGATTGGGTTCGACAGAGTCGCTGGAGCTTGGGGTGGCGAGCTCCGTAGAGCTTTCCTCTTCTGGCAGTAGCGGTGTGCCGTGCTGGAACGGCAGGTCATCAGTAGCTTCAGACCCAAAGAGTACAAAGATCTGGCGGGACTCGTAGACGTCCCGTGGGATCCTGTCTCTTTGGTAGACTGATCTTCCTTCAGGCGTGGCGCAGATCACGAGGTCGTGTTCGCAATCGTCTTGTAGTATCTCCACGTCCGAGTCCGAGTGGCATTCGGGGACTGCTTGGCTCAGAGAGTTGGCGTGTCATGCCATAACTCGGACTGGGACGTCCCGCTTCGAGTCCATGACGGACTCGAACTGGCTCCGTAACGCCTCACAATATGCATGGGTAGAATTACGGAGTCCAAACGGGAATTGGGGTGGGAGGGTTGTGTAACATCCCTGATGTTAAGACCTAGTAATGTGAATTAGTGATGGAGAAAGTTTCTAAGTCTGGGACAGCTGAAAAACCTTTAACTTTGGGCACGATTTTGAGAGGTTTTTGTGTATGAACTTTGGTAATCTTCATGCCTAAAGTAAACTTGGATATATGGAGGATTGATGAGTGTTCTTTTCCTTGTGAAAAAGTGGTATTTACCTATTTAAGTTGGGGCTCAAAGTTGGCTAAATCGAAAAAGTTTCAGGCAAATCAATACTGTCTGATGGACAGTTAAGGTCGAATTTTCTACAGTTTTCAAAGGAAGAATTCTTTCATTTTTGTATATGAAGTATTCACCAACTTCATGAAAAATGGGATGCTGGATACTTGAACTATCACCATGTCAAATCTTGTTTGAAATAAAGGTGATTTGCTATTTGTTTGGAGCCTCGATTTTTGAATGGATTACATTGCAAACTCTGAAACTGTGACGAATTCATCAGAGAACTGAAGATCGGGTTTTTCCCCCAAAGTTCAGAGATCAAATCCGCATGATTGAGAAAAGTTTTAGTCCAATGATCTATACCAAAGTTGAAGCTCTATAGTTACTCTCCAAGTTTGGTTTAAGGTTTAAAGGAAGTTTGTATTTCAAAGTTTGTGAAAATTTGGAATCAAAACAGGCAATTTGGATAGAAAGAAAGAAGAAGAAGACAACAGGGCGGATGGGAGCTGCCTGCCTGCTTGCCGCCGGCGAGTAAAGGCGGTCCGGTCGAGCCACGCGGCGGCAGCACTCGAGGACAGCGTGTTGAGCTCAAGCAGGAGGCGGCACGGTGAGAGGCGGTGAAACTTTTGAATATATACGGAGCTCCCGGTCGAGTTTATCTCCTTCCCGCCATTTTTGCCCTTCCACCATCCTCGCCGTTGCCGGAGAAATTCGTCGTCGTTCGACCGCCTTAGCCAAACCCTTCCACTCAAACCTTCGCTTCGTCGTCCTCTACGACCTGCACCAGCTCTTGTCCTCCACCATCCACCCCAGCGCCTGTACGACTGCTTTTTCCTCGACGCCGGCAGTTCTCTGCCTTTGGGGTGAGCACCCTCCCATGGAAGTCTTGGTTGCCGTAGCTTTGGTCTAGGTTTGAGGGCATGAATGGGTTGATCACGAGTCGTAGATGGTTCAAGAGTTGTTGGTTGGGTTTGAGAAGCTCTAGTTCGGCTGGCACAGCTGCGCCGCCGTGCGCGCTGCCGAGCTCATGGCCGTCGCCATGGAACTCTTGGTTCTGAGCACCTAGCAAGGAAACTGAGGGAAACACTAGATGTTCTAGGGTGAGG
Source organism: Urochloa ruziziensis (assembly GCA_015476505.1). Lineage (NCBI taxonomy): Eukaryota > Viridiplantae > Streptophyta > Magnoliopsida > Poales > Poaceae > Urochloa > Urochloa ruziziensis. Next base: position 26,749,413 of record CM027119.1, read on the forward strand.
CGAGTCTGTGGGTCATGTTCAAGTTGAGCTTTTCGACGCCGTTGAGCCGGTGTAGCTCTGCGCCGCCGCCCAACCCTAACTTGGCCGCCGCTGGGTTGCGCCGTCGCTCTACTGCTCCGCCGTCCAAGTAAACACCTCCAACGGGTGCGCCTCGCGTAGGGGGATCGATTCCGAGTGGTTTCGTGGCCGGGGAGCCAACACCGGCGGGTCGGCCGCCGGTCAAAGCCGGCCGGCGCCAGTCAAGGCCGGAGGGCCTATTGGTTTAGTCGCCAGGGATCGCGGGGGAGAAGATCAGGAAGTCCAGGGGGTTTTCCATAAAAGTGCCATTTTAGATTTAGATTTAGATTTAAATTTCAGTTTTCACTCTAAAATTCATAGAAATTTGTAGAAATGTCCAAAAATAGTGAAACCAATTTTGTTAAGTTTGTTTTATTTTCCTTTATGCATTAAAATTCTTAAACCCTAGGTCAAATTATAAAATAAATTTGGTATTTGTTTATTTAACCTCTTTTAGGTTATTAAATAAATACTTAATATTTCTAAAATGTTTAAAAATACTGAATAATGATTTATAATTAGAAATTTATAATAAATAGACTTTTTATTTAGTTATTTATTCTTTTTAGAATTAGAAATTAATTAGTAATCCTTTTACAATAAATTTAAAAGTGCTTAAGGACTAGTTTAATTAGGATAAAAATGTGAGTTAATCTTTTTAAAGGGGTAGTTAGTGTTGGCTTGCAACTTTATCAGAAGAGAAGTTGTATGCCTTGTTTCTCAAAGTTTTGCATAAACTAACCTCTGTTTTTTTTACCTTAGCAACTGAAGCTCCGGAAGTCGAATACGTGGAATGTTCTGAAGAACAGCAGCCATCAGAAGAAGTATTAGTGATTGCCCCTGAAGCCGACGAACCTGTGGAAGAATCTAACTTTTTTGTGACTTCAGGCAAGCTCCGGTGCATTTAAACATTGGGTCCAAATCTTGATGTATGTGATGCATTAAGTCTAGGAGTTGATTGAAACCTACTCTTATGCACAACTCCTCCTTGATATTAAGGACATCTTTGCCATCTGTTCATATATTTAGTAATGTCCCATGATTAGTCATGCTCAGTAGTTACCATTCTCTCGGGTAACTTTTGTTACTCAACCGCTTAAGGTAATCAAGATAAATTAATTGAGAAACGTGAAAGAAAGAAAAACTGGTTTGGAATGCGAGCAGAAGCTTGGAAGGAATCGAGAGAAATCGATTCCATAGTTCTGTTTGCCTGCTTAAGATGATTAAGGCCCGTCCGTTGTTTTAACCGCTGATCAAGTAATTTTTACTTGGTAACTTACTGGGATGGGGAACCAGCAAGCCCGGTAGGTTGGTTGACTCTTGGAATCGAAATATTTTTACCTGTGCTTGATGAGTCGGAGAAAGGCGGGGGCGTAGCCTGAAACTCACCTGATGGTCAGGCCAGACGTGGGGCCTCTTGTGGGGGTGCGTTCCCGGGATCGGGTAATTATATTTCCAATTTTTTAGTATAACCAATCGAAAGGATTGTTGCGTACAGCCTGATTAGCTGTACGTGGCTGGGAACTAGGTCTCTCCTGCAGGATGTAAATCGGTCCGGATCACCACTATTCTTGGTTATGAATGTGCTTGATCACTGTTAAGCATCGTAGCTGAAATAAGTGGAATATAAAGTTTTTATGAATTCAATATGCTGATTGATCTAATTACCACTTGAGTGAAAAACACTTTATAACCAAGAAGCTTAAATAGAAACTAATTTTGAGTTAAAAAAATAAAAATGTAAGGATCTACTGTAGTAAGCAAATTTTTACAAAATGGTGAAGTCAGCCAGTCCACGAAAAGGCTAGCATATTCCTTGCCTTTCAGTTTTTTAAAATTTCTGTTAGTCGGGTTAGTCTTGCTGAGTACCTTTTTTACTCAAGCGATTCCGTGTTGTTGTTTTCAGAGGCTTCGCAACAGAAAAACGAAGAAGAAGTCCCGAAGAACTAGAACATCCGTGGGTCTCTGATGTTCTGGTGTTGACCTAGCTATACAGATATATATTAGTACTTGGCTGCCCTGGTTTGTTTGTTTAAATTTCTCTAGTATGGCTTGACATGCACTTAAGTTTGTTTCAAACTACTGTTTGTAATAATTCGTACCTTGAGCTATTTATGTAAAAATGTAATGCTTGTTAATACTTTCCCTTCTCGAAAGTGATCCTGATATATGGCTAAGATTAAAGTTGTAAGTGGAGGTTTCGGGTTGTCCTGGAGACACTCGACGGATTGCCGGGTTTAAACTGTTTGAAGTGCATTGGGATAATTACTGTTGCGACGGTAATTGACGCACTTGAGCCAGTTTAAATTGGACGGTTCCGTCACGGCTGGTATCAGAGCCATAGGTTGGGATAATTAACAAGGATTGCGTCTTTTTGAAACCCTAGGGACCCTATTTTAAAGTTAAAAAGAAATAGTTGTGATAGGGGTGGCTGTAGAATTAATTTGTTAGTTGTTTTGCAGATGCTAACTGTCCTGGTGTGTAACGTTAGATTCGTTAGTAAATTTTTAAATAGGGAGAGTTTTACGATGCCACCGAGTTTTCTACGGGTGTGTATAAACAGGGCAGGACGTAGGAAACGTTGCATCATGCTGCATTGCATAATTTCTAAATCTTTTGGGTTTGGTGAGTGACATTAGATTTTAACTTAGTTTTCTTGTTCAGATGGAGTTTGAGGAACACACTGACCGAGATGGATGGACTCAGGGTTTCTATCATAAGAAGCCAGGATTTACACAACTGTTATGGAAAATCTTAAAAGACAAAGGTTTCAAGAATCCACCTGTGTACTACTGGAGAAAAGAAGATACCGTTCATAAGGTGGGATGTACCGTCTATGTTCATATTCCTGAGTCAGAAGCCCATCCAGATTGGAACATAGATGAGGTATGGGAGTATGGGTTTGAATTTGAGGATACTGTCGAGAAAGTCGCCTTGGTAGCATTGACGGTGTTGTGTGAGAAAAATAAGTTAGAGATTGGTTCCAGTCCTGCTCGACATTTCCCTATCAAAGATCAGCACAATGGTATTTGGAGGCGTTGACTTAAGGCCTTGAAAGGTAAGCAGCGGGTGGAACGTGATGCTATTGCCGCCGCCTCGATGGACTATATGACATATATGTATAATCTTCACCAAGCCTGCCAGCAAGAGTATTATAAGCAGAGAGAGAGAAATGCTGAGGTTAAGATGGCTGAGGCTGGAATGAAGTTTAATATGGAACAAGACAGGCAAGCTGAACGATTCGTAGAGAAGAAACCATGAAGCGGGAACATGAAGTAGAAAGTGCCATGAGGAGGCAATCTCAACGAATCGATCAACTGGAGGGGGAACTTAAACAAGCTTATGACACTATGGAGGTAAGTCAGCAGACTTCGGCCTTATATCGTGAGATGGTTGGGGCTAACATTAATAGATTGGAGGCTGAGCGTATGTTTCATCTCGATGAGATACTCTCTCTTCGAGTGGCTTTAGAAGAACTCCAGGAACAACAACCAGTACACCCCGCTAACAATGCTCCACCTCCTGTAGAAAATCCTCCGCCAGCTCCAGTCGCTGGAGAAGGCGTAAATGTTGTTGGTTTTGAGATGGAAGTACATGGTTTGGAAGCTATAGCTGCAGGTTTGCAGGTTGGTAATGAAGAGGGAATGGAACATCCAGGTCCAGAGATTGATCTTTTTGCTCATGAAAATTTAGATGGATTTGATTTTCCTATGGAAGATAATTTGGGAGATGTTCCGATGGATCCCCATCAGTTTAATTGGGCTCATGTGAATGCTGACGGTTTTGATCCGGAAGGACAATGAAGCGGCCATGGATGATGATGAAGAGGAGGAAGAGGAGGAGGAAGAGGACCCTGAGGAAGTAGAAGAGATATCAGGGTTAGATAGTGCGCCTATTTCACCATCTTCTTTTAGTGACAATGAGTCTGCAGGTGAGAATTCAGTTAATCATTTTCCTCCACTTGAAGAGCAGAATGAAGTTAATTCCAGGCCTACTGTCCCACCTGGGCAAGTGTTGATGACGGCTAATCAAGATGTGTTACAAGCTGCAATGGCGCGATTAGGGATCAATACCACAGAGTTGGGTATTTACCCCTATGGTGGCTAAAAAGAGGACTTGAAAACTTGTGAACGTGACTGTAACTATGTAGTTAGGGATACCAGTCTGTAAAGTTGGTTTCTGATGACAGTTGTAAATATTTGTGGTTTGTATTCTGTTGAAACTATGGTTGTAGAACTTAAATAAGTGTTGTATAAATGTGGTTTGCTGGAATAAGTGATGCATGTTTCGGTGCTATGTGTTGTAATTATTGTTTTTTCAGAATTATGCAGTATTGTATCTTTTGACATTGAAGTCCTTGGAGGAAAAAGGAATTAATCCCTTGTTTTGGAATTTTGTAGAATGTCGGGTTCAAAGGAATCGCATACCGCAGCAAGGGCCGATGAGATGGCCCGAGTTCAAAATCCCACTCTGACGGATGCCTTCGCCAGTATTGTCAATACTGGAGTGGAGCAGACTAGGTTGCTCAATCTCATTGCGGAGGCTCTTAATACTAATCAACAGCATGCCCGTCAAGCAGGACCACCCAGAGTGACATATCCAAATTTTTTGGAAACTCATCCACCAGTCTTTCTCAAGGCAGAGCATCCGATTGAAGCGAATGAATGGCTTCAGGCTATAGAGCAGAAGTTTCGGGTAATTCCTCACTGTTCCGAAACTCAAAAAGCGGAATTTGCCGGATTACAGCTTCAAGGCCCAGCGGGTACATGGTGGGCCAGTCATTTGATAAGACAACCTGCTGGCAGAGAAATTACTTGGGATGATTTCAAGGCAGCGTTTCGTGCCCAGTTTGTGCCTGCAGGGGTAATGAGAATGAAATTAGAGGAATTTTTGAGACTCCGGCAAGGAGAAAAGAGTGTATTGGATTACACAAATGCTTTTGATCATTTGTCGCAATATGCTCCTGAACATGTGGATACTGAGGCCAAAAAGAAGGATTGTTACTTTCGAGGCCTCAATGCAAAGATGCAAGATAAGTTATTCACATGTACTTTTGATACCTATAGTTCTGCTGTGAGTATGGCATTCACTGCGGAAGAAAAGATGAAGGCAGTGGAAGAGACTCTGAAGAAAGAGGAATCCCTTAAAAGGAAGAACCCACCGTTTGGAGCTTCAAGCAGTGCTCCCCCACGTTTTAAGGTGGTTTATCGAGGGCCAGCTCGACCCCCTTATAGACCGCCACAGCAACAACCTCAGCAGCAATGGGTGGTCAGGAATCCTTATAATGTTCCACGTCCGACCAATCCGCAATATTCAGGGATTCGTAACACCGCTGCTCCAGTTAATGCGCAGCCGTGTTATAATTGCGGAAGGACTGGTCATTTTGCTCGGGATTGTCGTTTCCCTAAGCAGGGGGGAAATGCTAATGTGAAGGCCCAGACTTCAGGACAAGGAGTTGGGCAAAAGTTTGTTCGTAAGAAGTTCTTCAACACCAAGACCGGAAGAGTGCACTACATGAACGTTGAAGAAATTCCTGAAGGAGAACCTGTTATGGCTGGTATGTTCTCTATCAATGATCATCCTGCAGTTATTTTATTTGACTCGGGTGCTTCACACACTTTCATCAGTAGAAATTTTGTGGAAAAATATCAGTTAGAAGCAAGTGTTTTAAGGACAAGCTATGCTATCCAATCCACGGGAACCACCCAAAACACTAATTTGATAGTTCGAGATGTGGTTCTTAACCTAGAAGGCAAAAAGGTTGGTGCGGTACCCTTAATCCTGGAAGATCAAGGAATAGACCTTATCCTGGGAATGAATTGGATGAAACAGTACAAAACCTTGATTGATATAGAGACTAGAACTATTTGTATGAAGGATATGCAAGGGAATTCTTTTGAGATAGAAATTCCTAACCGCCAGTGTTTTGATCAAATGGTTAAGAAGACTAGAGCTGTTACTTTGGCTTCAATACCTGTGGTAAATGAGTTTGAAGATGTCTTCCCTGAAGATCTCCCTGGTTTACCACCGGATCGAGCAATAGAATTTACTATTGAAATAGAGCCTGGCACAGCTCCAATATCGAGAAGACCTTATCGGATGCCACCAAAAGAGTTAGAAGAATTAAAAGTTCAGTTGCAGGAATTGCTGGATAAAGGGTTTATTCGGCCCAGTAGTTCACCTTGAGGTTGTCCAGCTATATTCGTAAGAAGAAAGATCATACCTTAAGGTTATGTGTGGATTATCACCCGTTAAATACAGTGACTATCAAGAATAAATCTCCATTGCCACGAATTGATTTGTTGTTTGATCAACTAGCCGGGGCAAAGGTTTTCTCTAAGATTGATTTAAGATCAGGGTATCATCAGATTAAGATCAAATCTGAGGACATACCCAAGACTGCATTTTCTACCAGATATGGTTTATATGAGTATTTAGTCATGTCCTTTGGATTGACTAATGCCCCAGCCCATTTTATGTATCTGATGAACTCAGTGTTCATGCTAGAGTTGGATAAATTTGTGGTAGTTTTCATTGATGACATTCTTATATTTTCTAAGAATGAAGAAGAACATGCAAAGCATTTGCGCATTGTTCTAAACAGACTCAGGGAGCATAAACTTTATGCCAAATTTAGTAAATGTGAATTTGGTTGAAGAAAGTACCTTTTCTTGGGCATGTGTTGTCAGCCGATGGAGTTGAGGTTGATCCAGGAAAAGTTACAGATGTTTTAAATTGGAAACCACCAACAACAGTGCATGAAGTTAGAAGTTTCCTGGAAATGGCTGGGTATTATAGAAGATTTATTCCACAATTCTCCAGAATTGCAAAACCTATGACATAACTATTGAAGAAGGAAAAGAAGTTTGAATGGGGGGAAGAATGTGAAGAAGCATTTCAATTGTTGAAGAAATTATTGACCACAGCACCGGTTCTAGCTCAACCGGATGTCGAGAAACCGTTTGATATTTATTGTGATGCTTCTGGTAAGGGGTTAGGTTGTGTGTTGATGCAAGAACGCAGAGTGATTGCTTATGCATCTCGACAACTGAAGAAACATGAAGAAAACTATCCCACTCATGATTTAGAACTAGCTGCTGTGGTGCATGCATTAAAGATATGGAGACACTATCTTTTGGGCAGTGTTTGTCATATCTATACTGATCACAAAAGTTTAAAGTATATTTTTACCTAGTCAGATTTGAATATGAGGCAACGTAGATGGTTAGAGCTTATCAAGGACTATAACTTGGAAATTCATTATCATCCTGGAAAGGCTAATGTGGTAGCCGATGCTCTGAGCCGAAAGGCCCAATGTCATTGTGTAACTGCTCATGCAAAGGAGAAGACGATATGTCAGGAATTGGAAAGTTTAAATATGGAAATAGTGGCACAAGGAACTGTAAGGAATATTATTATACAAGATACTCCGAAGGAACAAATAAAGAGATCCCAAATAGAGGACAAAGGTATGAGAATCCTTAGAGATCGTTTAACTAAAGGAGAAGTTTCTTGTTTCACTCTAGATGAACAAGGTGTACTGTATTCCAAAGATAGAATAGTGGTACCCAAAATTTAGATCTGAGAAAGAAAATTTTGGACAAAGCTCATTTATCCAGATTCTCTATACATCCTGGTAGCAATAAAATGTATCAAGATTTGAAGCAAAGATTCTAGTGGACTAGAATGAAAAGAGAAATTGCCAGATATGTTGCTGAATGTGATATCTGTCAAAGAGTCAAAGGGATACATCAAAGGCCAGCTGGAGAGTTGCAACCTTTGTCTATTCCAGCATGGAAATGGGATGATATTTCTATGGATTTCATAGATGGATTGCCTGTTACTTCCAAAGGATATAATTCGATCTGGGTTATTGTGGACCGACTTACTAAATCAGCTCATTTTATTCCAGTCAAGACGACTTTTCATGTAAGTCAGTATGCTGATTTGTATCGGGAACGAATTATATCATTACATGGCGTACCCAAGACTATCACTTCGGATAGGGGTTCTCAATTTATTTCTAAATTTTGGGGACATATCCATAAAGCCATGGGTACTACTTTAATTCGAAGTTCGGCATATCATCCGCAAACAGGAGGACAAACTGAAAGAGTCAATCAAATCTTAGAAGACATGCTGAGGGCCTGTGTGTTAACCTTTTCTAAGAAATGGGATGAATGTTTACCCCTAGCTGAATTTTCTTACAATAATAGTTATCAGGCCAGCATTCGGATGGCTCCATTTGAGGCTTTATACGGTCGCCGATGTCGGACACCATTGAATTGGTCGGAATCGGGAGAAAGGGCTACTTTTGGCCCAGGTTGGGTGATTGAGGCAGAAACAAAGATTTCTCAAATACGAGAACACCTTAAAGTGGCTCAATCTAGACAAAAGAATTATGCTGATAAACAGAGAAGGCCTTTATTTTTCCAGGTTGGAGAATTTGTATATCTTCGAGTATCGCCTATGAAGGGAGTTTAGCGTTTTGGAGTTAAAGGAAAACTAGCTCCCAGGTATATAGGTCCATATGAGATCATAGAACGAAAAGGACCCGTGGCTTATAAACTTGCTTTGAGTGATCAGCTAGCATCCATACACGATGTATTTCATGTCTCTCAACTCAAGAAATGTTTAAGAGTACCTGAAGAAATTTTGGAAGATCCAGAGATTGAATTAACCTCAAATCTGACTTATGAAGAAAGGCCAATAAAGATTTTGGATGAGAAGACACGAGATACCCGAACCAAGTCTATCAAATTTTACAAGGTGCAGTGGAGTCACCATACTCCCGCTGAAGCTACCTGGGAACAGGAGAAGGATTTAATTTCCAAATATCCAGAGTTGTTTGAGTAGATTTGGAAGTGTAATTTTGTCTGTATATAAGAACCGAGCTTCGGCACCCAGTTCTTTTATGAAGTCTATACTATAGACTTGCATGACGCGTTTTCCTTTCCACTGAGAAAAAGTGTAATGTGCATCCTAGGAATCTCGGGACGAGATTCTTTTAAGGGGGAAGGGCTGTAACATCCCTGATGTTAAGACCTAGTAAGTGAATTAGTGATGGAGGAAGTTTCTAAGTCTGGAACAGCTGAAAAACCTTTAACTTTGGGCGCGATTTTGAGAGGTTTTTGTGTATGAACTTTGGTAATCTTCATGCCTAAAGTAAACTTGGATATATGGAGGATTGATGAGAGTTCTTTTCCTTGTGAAAAAGTGGTATTTACCTATTTAAGTTGGGGCTCAAAGTTGGCTAAATCGAAAAAGTTTCAGGCAAATCAATATTGTCTCATGGACAGTTAAGGTCAAATTTTCTACAGTTTTCAAAGGAAGAATTCTTTCATTTTTGTATATGAAGTATTCACCAACTTCATGAAAAATGGGATGCTGGATACTTGAACTATCACCATGTCAAATCTTGTTTGAAATAAAGGTGATTTGCTATTTGTTTGGAGCCTCGATTTTTGAATGGATTACATTACAAACTCTGAAACTGTGACGAATTCATCAGAGAACTGAAGATCGGGTTTTTCCCCCAAAGTTCAGAGATCAAATCCACGTGATTGAGAAAAGTTTTAGTCCAATGATCTATACCAAAGTTGAAGCTCTACAGTTACTCTCCAAGTTTGGTTTAAGGTTTAAAGGAAGTTTGTATTTCAAAGTTTGTGAAAATTTGGAATCAAAACAGGCAATTTGGATAGAAAGAAGGAAGAAGAAGACAGCAGGGCAGATGGGAGCTGCCTGCCTGCTTGCCGCCGGCGAGTAAAGGCGGTCCGGTCGAGCCACGCGGCGGCAGCACTCGAGGACAGCGTGTTGAGCTCAAGCAGGAGGTGGCACGATGAGAAGCGGTGAAACTTTGGAATATATACGGAGCTCCCGGTCGAGTTTATCTCCTTCCCGCCATTTTCGCCCTTCCACCATCCTCGTCATCGCCGGAGAAATTCGTCGTCGTTCGACCGCCTTAGCCAAACCCTTCCACTCAAACCTTCGCTTCGTCGTCCTCTACGACCTGCACCAGCTCTCGTCCTCCACCATCCACCCCAGCGCCTGTACGACTACTTTTTCCTCGACGTCGGTAGTTCTCTGCCTTTGGGGTGAGCACCCACCCATGGAAGTCTTGGTTGCCGTAGCTTTGGTCTAGGTTTGAGGGCATGAATGGGTTGATCACGAGTCGTAGATGGTTCAAGAGTTGTTGGTTGGGTTTGAGAAGCTCTAGTTCGGCTGGCACAGCTGCGCCGCCGTGCGCGCTGCGGAGCTCATGGCCGTCGCCATGGAACTCTTGGTTCTGAGCACCTAGCAAGGAAACTGAGGGAAGCACTAGATGTTCTAGGGTGAGGCAAGTCTGTGGGTCATGTTCAAGTTGAGCTTTTCGACGCCGTTGAGCCGGTGTAGCTCTGCGCCGCCGCCCAACCCTAACTTGGCCACCGCTGGGTTGCGCCGTCGCTCTACTGCTCCGCCGTCCAAGTAAACACCTCCAACGGGTGCGCCTCGCGTAGGGGATCGATTCCGAGTGGTTTCGTGGCCGGGGAGCCACCACCGACGGGTCGGCCGCCGGTCAAAGCCGGCCGGCGCCAGTCAAGGCCGGAGGGCCTGTTGGTTTAGTCACCAGGGACCGCGGGGGAGAAGATCAGGAAGTCCAGGGGGTTTTCCATAAAAGTGCCATTTTAGATTTAGATTTAGATTTAAATTTCAGTTTTCACTCTAAAATTCATAGAAATTTGTAGAAATGTCCAAAAATAGTGAAATCAATTTTGTTAAGTTTGTTTTATTTTCCTTTATGCATTAAAATTCTTAAACCCTAGGTCAAATTATAAAATAAATTTGGCATTTGTTTATTTAACCTCTTTTAGGTTATTAAATAAACACTTAATATTTCTAAAATGTTTAAAAATACTGAATAATGATTTATAATTAGAAATTTATAATAAATAGACTTTTTATTTAGTTATTTATTCTTTTTAGAATTAGAAATTAATTAATAATCCTTTTACAATAAATTTAAAAGTGCTTAAGGACTAGTTTAATTAGGATAAAAATGTGAGTTAATCTTTTTAAAGGGGTAGTTAGTGTTGGCTTGCAACTTTATCATGAAGAGAAGTTGTATGCCTTGTTTCTCAAAGTTTTGCATAAACTAACCTCTGTTTTCTTTACCTTAGCGACTGAAGCTCCGGAAGTCAAATACGTGGAATTTTCTGAAGAACAGCAGCCATCAGAAGAAGTATTAGTGATTGCCCCTGAAGCCGACGAACCTGTGGAAGAATCTAACTTTTTTGTGACTTCAGGCAAGCTTCGGTGCATTTAAACCTATTTATGTCAAATTGTTCATCATTGGGTCCAAATCTTGATGTATGTGATGCATTAAGTCTAGGAGTTGATTGAAACCTACTCTTATGCACAATACTCCTTGATATTAAGGACATCTTTGCCATCTGTTCAATATATTTAGTAATGTCCCATGCTTAGTCATGCTCAGTAGTTACCATTCTCTCGGGTAACTTTTGTTACTCAACCGCTTAAGGTAATCAAGATCAATTAATTGAGAAACCTGAAAGAAAGAAAAATTGGTTTGGAATGCGAGCAGAAGCTTGGAAGGAATCAAGAGAAATCGATTCCATAGTTCTGTTTGCCTGCTTAAGATGATTAAGGCCCGTCCGTTGTTTTAACCGCTGATCAAGTAATTTTTACCTGGTAACTTACTGGGATGGGGAACCAGCAAGCCCGGTAGGTTGGTTGACTCTTGGAATGCAAATATTTTTACCTATGCTTGATGAGTCGGTGAAAGGCGGGGGCGTAGCCTGAAACTCACCTGATGGTCAGGCCAGACGTGGGGCCTCTCGTGGGGGTGCGTTCCCGGGTTCGGGTAATTATATTTCCAATTTTTGAGGATAACCAATCGAAAGGATTGTTGTGTACAGCCTGATTAGCTGTACGTGGCTGGGAACTAGGTCTCTCCTGCAGGATGTAAATCGGTCCGGATCACCACTATTCTTGGTTATGAATGTGCTTGATCACTGTTAGGCATCGTAGCTGAAATAAGTGGAATATAAAGTTTTTATGAATTCAATATACTGATTGATCTAATTACCACTTGAGTGAAAAACACTTTATAACCTAGAAGCTTAAATAGAAACTAATTTTGAGTTAAAAAAATAAAAATGTAAGGATCTACTGTAGTAAGCAAATTTTTGCAAAATGGTGAAGTCAGACAGTCCATGAAAAGGCTAGCATATTCCTTGCCTTTCAGTTTTTTTTTTTAATTTCTGTTAGTCGGGTTACTCTTGCTGAGTACCTTTTGTACTCAAGCGATTCCGTGTTGTTGTTTTCGGAGGCTTCGCAACAGGAAAACGAAGAAGAAGTCCCGAAGAACTAGAACATCCGTGGGTCTCTGATGTTCTGGTGTTGACCTAGCTATACAGATATATATTAGTACTTGGCTGCCCTGGTTTGTTTGTTTAAATTTCTCTAGTATGGCTTGACATGCACTTAAGTTTGTTTCAAACTACTGTTTGTAATAATTCGTACCTTGAGCTATTTATGTAAAAATGTAATGCTTGTTAATACTTTCCTTTCTCGAAAGTGATCCTGATATATGGCTAAGATTAAAGTTGTAAGTGGAGGTTTCGGGTTGTCCTGGGGACACTCGACGGATTGCCGGGTTTAAACTGTTTGAAGTGCGTTGGGATAATTACTGTTGCGACGGTAATTGGCGCACTTGAGCCAGTTTAAATTGGACGGTTCCACCATAGGTTGTTTGCTTCTCCGTAGTCATGATCGACTCGGACTCTTGCCCGCGGGTGAGGTCCGCGAGCGTGATCTCGTCGAGTTGCTCGGCCAAATCTTCCATGATGGGCACTTGCTCCTGCTTCAGCTCCGCAGGTGTCTCAAAGTAGCTGTAGAAACCACCCGAGCCGTCGGCGACGTAGACCCACGAGCCAAAGTGGAACGTTGTGCTCTCCTGGGGCGCTTCAGCTTGAATGTAGGTCACCATTGCGTTCTCCACGAGATCTTCGAGGAAAGCCCCAACCTGGCGCGCCAGATGTCGGTGTTCTACCGTCGATCCTACCGAGGGGTATCCCGAGGTAGTAGAGTTTCAGGTGGGTTTCGTCGAGATCAGGAACGCAAAGGCTAAGAGACTCAGGATTTAGACAGGTTCGGGCCGCTTAGAAGGCGTAATACCCTACGTCCTGTGTGGTGATTGGTATTGATTGTATGTCTCTCTGTTGGGAGACTTGGGTTGTTCTTGGAGGGGGTCCCTGCCCAGCCTTATATACACGGCGGACAGGGTTACAAGGTCGGTTCCTAGTAGGATCCTAACCAACTACTACTCGGAGAGTGCTTTACAAGGCAATCCGAGTAGTTTACAAGTCATACGACTAGCTTCCATAACGAGAAGAGTCCTTGCAGTACTCTACTCGTGTTCTTCACGCCTGGTACGACTCTGTCTGGAGACAATCCATGTGTCCCTGTGGGCCCATGGTCGTACCTCCAACAGAGATGACACATTCACCTGGACAATTTTTGTCTGTCCTTCCCTTTCTTTACTTAAATTTGTGATTACTCATTAAAGTACTTGGGGTGGGTGGTGGTGATTGTGTACACATCTATTAAGTTCTTAACTTTGTTTTCTTCACAAAACAGCAAGGGTGTGCGTGGTGATTTGATCATTTTATTTTATTAGCTTAAAAAGGTGATTTATTTCGATTTAGCCCTTTTTAAGCCATGAACTTCAATAATTTATTTTGGCAGTCTGGCTCATTAGTATGCTCTAGGTGTGTTGTTTGATTTACTGACCAAAAATCAGACAAAGATCATGCATACAAGTACCACAATAAATCAAACAATATCAGCACACTATTATCAAGAATAAATCCTAATAAATCACACTAACAGCAATTGGTCCTTAGATTTCTACCAGAGCTTATACTGGTCTAAACAAGTTCACATGCCAAAGGGTAGCTTTAAAAGATCAAAGGATCTTGCTGTTTGAATTTACTAGGTTTAAACTGGTGTTAATTAAAAGTGCAAGCTACCCAGCTCAAACTAAGCTCTAATATTCACCAGACATGCATCAAGTTACCACAGAGCTACTGCGAAAAGATTTGACCTAGAAGCTGCACAGATTAAATATTGAAATTGCTGAACCAAACGTGCACAGTCAGCCTAAACAATTAATAGCTCGAAATCTAGGGTGTAACAACACAGAGAGCAAAACAAAAATGGGTTTGTATTTTTCAAATTTTTCTACGATTTCCAATTGATTTTTGAAGTTTTAGGATTTCAAACCTAGATCTGAACAATCTATTTACAACCAGACCCCTAGAAACTTGCGCTAAGGCCCCTGAAAAGATCTAATCTTTTGCAATGTGGTCCCTGGACCACGGCCGGCGGCGGTTCTGGCCAGATTCCAGCGAGGTGGGACCGCGGGGCTCAACGAGATCATGGGGAACACACTCACCGCCTCACCTCGAGCCGATCTCGTGCAGGAAGGGTGGCCAGAGGTGGTGCGACGGCGGCGGGCGGCGGAGCGGCGCGGCGGCGACCCTGTCTTCACCAATGCCGGCGACGGCAGTGGCGGAGAAGAGCGGTGGGGCGCTGGGAGGCTGGAGTGGAGGCGTGGGCGTGCTCTGGTGGTGTTGCGCGGCAGCGGGGCAGCGGGCACGGCGACGAGCGGTGGCGGCAGCCTGGCGGCGAGGTGGAGCGTGGGCGAAGGGGGTCTGCGGCGAGGGCAGCCGCGCCTTTTATAGGCGGCCGGGGCACGGCTCGGATGGCGGTTCGGAGCGGCGAAGCAAGCACGTGGAGGCTCGGGCGGTGCGTGGGCTTGACAGCCATGGCGAGCTTGGACTTGGTCGGGCGCCGGTCGGCGTGGAGCAGGGGCGGTCGGACGGCGACGGCGAAGCAATCACGCGGGATTGGGGAAACAGCGAGGGCCCGGCGGGCGTCACATCGCGGTCGGAACGCGGCCGCGTGGCACGCGGCGAGCGACGGCTCGCCCACGGGTGAAGTGGCGTGGTCGGGACGGGCGCGGTCAAGGCGGCGCTGTCCCCAGCCGGTCGGCGAGCTTGTGAGCTGGTTCCACAGCAGCTCCGAGGCGAGGACGGCGGCGTGCCGCGTGGCGCGCGCGCGGGCGCGCGTCGCGTCTGGTTGGAGCGGAGCGGGGGACAAAGTGGAGGTTGGACGCGCGTGTGGGCCCGCCTGGGTGAAGAGGACGCGGCGTCGAGATCTTCCGGTCAGCCTCGGCGGTCGTGTCAGACGCCGGGCGCCAGGTGGCAGCGGCGGTCGGCTGGAACGCGCGGCGCCGGAGAGCGCGGTCATTCCGTCGAACACTTGGCACGCGCATGTTCAAACATGAATTTCTCCAAAAATTTGAACTAAACTTTGAAATCTCCAAATACAAAAGTTGTGTTCCAATGTGTAGGCTACAATGTTTGTGAAGGTCGACCATAGAAAAAGTCTCTAGATCAACGGGAAATTTGGGGAGAAAACAGTGTGAACTTGAGTGTCGGCCGGCTGTGAACTTCTGAGTTTGACTGACTTTGACTGAGATTTAAGGTGCCTTTCACTCAAAATTTGAACTTGAGCCAATTGACAAAGATGTGTCCCACTAAAAACGGAACAACTATTGGATTGGTCGATTTTTAAGTTCTTAAGCGAAAATTTGAATTCAAGCCTTGCCAACCATGAAAGGTCCAAAGTTCACCGAGTTACAAGGGGTTTTGGGTGGGTTTTTCTTAAGTGAAAATCTAGGTGGGGCCAAGGTGCACTTAATTAAGCTAAGACACAAGGTTTAGCAGGTGATTAAGCTAAATAAACACCTAGATTGTCACAACACTTATCTCAGCTCCCATCGTACAACCACCCGACTGGAATCTTCCATTCGAGATAATGTGCGACGCTAGTGACTATGCAGTCGGGGCAGTGCTCGGTCAATGCAAGGATAAACAGCATTACGCCATATCCTATGCCAGCAAGACATTGACCAGAGCTCAGTTAAACTACGCAACAACAGAGAAGGAACTCCTGGCAGTGGTGTTTGCCATGGATAAGTTCAGATCTTACTTGGTTGGTGCTTAGGTGATAGTATACACAGACCATGCTGCACTAAAGTACCTCTTGACCAAGAAAGACGCTAAGCCACAACTCATCCATTAGATTCTGCTCCTTCAAGAATTCGATTTAGAAATACGAGACAAGAAGGGGACAGATAATTGTGTGGCAGATCATCTCTCAAGAATGCAAGTTCAAGGGTCGGACCTTCCGATCAATGATTACCTCAGAGATGATACTCTCCTCAAGGTCACCACATCCAGTCCATGGTATGCAAATTTGTTAAATTTCATGGTGACTGGGTATGTGCCTCCGGGAAAAGACAAGAAGAAGTTAATCTACCTCAGCATATTTCACCTATGGGATGACCCTTACTTATTCAAAGTATGTGCTGATGGATTACTCCGAAGATGCATCCCTCACGAGGAAACACACAAGGTTCTTGACTGCTGCCACTCATCACCGTACGGAGACGCTAAGGAATTCATATGGAGATGTGCCAGGTGTCAGAAACACGGGAATATCAACGCCCATGATGCTATGCCACTGCAAAATAACCTCCAATTGGAGATTTTTGACGTATGGGGAATCGACTTTATGGGTCCTTTCCCTGCATCCGAGCAGTGTGAGTATATCCTGGTGGCAGTCGACTATGTTTCCAAATGGGTGGAGGCACTTCCTTGCACGGCAGCCGACTCGAAGAATTCAAGAAAGATGTTTGAAGAAGTCATCTTTCCCCATTTTGGAGTACCCCGAGTCGTGATTAGTGATGGAGGATCACACTTCATCAACAAGACGTTCCGGAAGTGCCTAAGCGACTTAGGAGTGAACCATCGAGTGGCTACACCTTATCACCCCCAGACCAGCGGGCAAGCAGAAACATCAAACAAACAAATCAAGAACATTCTGCAAAAGACGGTCAATTCAAT
Source organism: Urochloa ruziziensis (assembly GCA_015476505.1). Classification (NCBI taxonomy): domain Eukaryota; kingdom Viridiplantae; phylum Streptophyta; class Magnoliopsida; order Poales; family Poaceae; genus Urochloa; species Urochloa ruziziensis. The sequence goes on from CM027119.1 coordinate 26,766,443, forward strand.
GGGAACAGGGTGGAAGTAAAAGCTACCAGAAGCACTTTGGGCATATAGAATAGCATTCAAGACACCAATAGGGATGACTCCCTACCAACTGGTATACGGCAAGACATGCCACTTACCAGTTGAGCTCGAATTCAAATCCCATTGGGCGATCAAGAGGTGGAATATGGATCTCCAGACAGCCGGACTCAAAAGAAGAATGCAATTGGCTGAACTGGATGAATGGAGGGAGAAGGCCTACCACAACGCCAAGCTTTACAAGGAAAGGACAAAAAGATGGCACGACAAGCGCATCAAGATCAAGCATTTTAAAACGGGAGATCAGGTATTGCTCTTTAACTCCCGTATTCGTCTGTTTGGTCATGGTAAGCTTAGAAGTAAATGGGAAGGCCCTTTTAAAGTTTTAGACGCCGCTGATCATGGCGCGATAACCCTCCAGGATAATGATGGAAATACTTTCAAGGCTAATGGCCAAAGATTGAAAATATTTCTCGAATCCGAAATGCCGGGGCTCAAAGAGATGGACGTCTACGAGCTAACCGAGATACCTAGTCCAGGTCCAGGCGGGACCTAAAAATGACCCTTATAGGATAGATTTCCCTATCCTATTTTCTTTTTCTTTCCTTTAAACTTTTTTCTAGCCAAATCCTAAGAAACTTCCGGAAGAAGAGCGAGAGGAGCACACCTGAAAAATTTCAGAGGCTTCCGAGACAGGGCCAGGCTGGCCGGCCTACTCCAGGCCGATCGGCCCAGCCCGGGCTCATCCCGGGACGCTCTTCGTTTGAAAGAGTCTCCACGTTATCCTTTCCGAGAATCTGTGGGGTTTTGAAAGAGGAGCGTCGTTTTAAATCGAAAGGCTCCCCTCTCTTCTTCCCCATCAGAACTCTCGAGCCTCCCTTCTCCAGAAACTCTCCCCCCTTTGAGAATTCGTGCCATGGCCTCCCAGTCCAGCCACCAAGACTCCAACTCAGTCTCCCAAAGCAGCCATTCTCCATCCCAATCCTTGAAAGGGATGCCCAGCGCCTCCAATGCCAGCAGCGTCCGGATTATCGAGAGGGTGGCGTTCATCGAGGCAGTGGTGCCGAAGCCGGAGGGCCGGCAGGCGTCTGCCCAGCCCGATCGGCCTATGGCAGGCCGGCCGGCCTCCCCTCGTCGCCGTTCTGGCTCGCCTTCAGGCAGAGCCCCCTCTTGAATCCCAAGGAGGAGGGCCAAGGGAGTTCAATGCCGAAGACGCCTCGAAGGCCAACTACGGGACTTTTGTCCCCAAAGAAGGCCATCGGGAAGCGCCTCGTTGCCTCCCCGTCCAAGAAGCAGATCGTGCCGCTCTTCCTCTCCACCTCACCGGAGTTCTCGCCGTAGTACATGCCGCGAAGTCCTAGCCCTCCACGCCGGAGCGGCCCGGGCATCGGGAAGGGGCTCTTTCTAGCCCCTAAGAAACCCGATGAGGGGAGGAAGCGCTTTATGGTGCCTCCACGCATCCAAGGGCCTCCTGGGCAGATGGAGTGGTCTGATGAGGAGGAGGAGGAGGACGTGGAGGAGCTGAGGAGGAAGCTCGCGGCGCTGCAGCTCAAGGTTAACAATATGGACGAGCGCGTGGCGAAGGCGGCGATCGGGCAAATGGAGGCCGAAGACAAGATCGAGGTCCTCCGTAAGGCAATGACCTCTAAGGTCAAGCGCCTTGCGAAGGCCACCGGCAATGCACACCTCTATCGCCCAAAGGAGGAGTAGTTTAGGCTAGGATTAGTTTAGTTTTTTAGGGTGCTTGATTTAATTTCCCTTTGATTTATTTATTTCAAATTTCTTTTGTATTCAGCACCCCCATATTTGTTTTCCCTGATTGGAATAAAATAAATTTATTTATTTGAAAGAAGTGACTCATATATAAAAAAATAATGAATGGTTGGTGCACACTTGTGTGCCAACCAACCCCTCGGACTAAACTTTCACTGAAGCACACAGAAACTCAGACGTACAGAAGGTTTACGGTCACTGGCCAAGGCGGGGCACGACCTGGCACAATGCCAGGCCGGCCGGCCCCATGCTGCTGCCTTTCGAGGAGATCCCGTGCTATCTGCGTAATAACGCAAATCACATACACGAGGAACCTGAACCGGGATGCCTAGCAACAAGGCCAGGCCGGCCGGCCTATACTGGGCCGATCGGCCTGGGCCTGTGGCCAACTTCGCTGGCTCGACTCCAGGACACGGTTTGAAACCCCTACATGATTTTGATTCAAGAAAAATTCCTGTTTAAAAAATTTTAAAACTTGATCAAAATTCATGAAAGTGAACCCCTACACATGACACCTTGGATATACTTGTGATATTTCTTGAGAAATTATTTCTTGTGATATTTCTTGACGAATTATTTCCGGCTTGTCGGTGATATTATCTCCGGCAGTCTTCCACGGGGTAGCCCACGGAAGTGATTTGTAATGCAGGGAAGATCGCAAAGATCGGAAGCAAGATGGTTAGGATGGACAGACACGGGGGTTTATACAGGTTCGGGCCGTCAACTCGACGTAATACCCTACGTCCTGTTTTGGGGTGTTGTATTGCGTGTTGAGAGATTTCGTCCTGAGACTTCTTCTGTTGGGTTCGGTTGTTTTGGAGGGGGTCCCTGTCCGCCTTATATATCGGGGGGGCAGGGTTACAAATCGGTTTGTAATCGATCCTATCTCTAAGAATCCTTTCCTTCTTTACAATAATTCCTATTCCAACTAGAACTTCTTCTTCCAGATCCTTCCTCCGTGCGCCGACTTGTCCCGCACATCTTCAGATCCAGAACGATGGGCTGGGCCGCCCCCTTTTGGTGGGCTGCCAGGCTTGCTCGTGAGGTACCCGGGTACTATATCCCCCCCAGTAGCCCCCGAGAACTTCTTGACCAATCGTTGGCTGTAATTGATCCGTCTTTTCTTGCATGATCCGAGTGCTCCCAAGTTGTTTAAGATCTCATCCGAGTGATTTCGAAGAAGATCCGAGTGGTTATGAGGAAGATCTGAGTGGTTTCAAGGAAGATCTGAGTGCATGATCAGACGCTCCTGAAAACAATTCTTCAATTATAGCCATAGTGAGGGGAAGGAGTGCTCTTTTTCACGACGCGAAAGCGAAGTGAATACACTTAGCCCCTGGGCTTTGGGCAACTTTAGTATGAAATTGGCCAAAGGTCTTCAACTTTTATCTATCTGTATCTTGATCTTCAATGGTGTGCACCTCCAGGTGCACCCATTGGGTGTAGCCCCCGAGCCTTGAGCAGAATAGAATATTCTGGTCGAGGGTCAAAAATAAAATATTATAAATCTCTTCTTGAACTTAATCCATCAATGGTGTGCACCTCCAGGTGCACCCATTGGGTGTAGCCCCCGAGTCTTGATACGACTCGGTACGATCGTGTCAAGACTCTGAAAGCCGTGAATTCTGACTGAATTTTTCAGCCCCCATGCCTCTGGGCATGGATTTCAGATAATTTTCTCCTTCTGGGGCTTTTTTGTTTCCCCTTTCTAAGGATTCTGTCCTCAAGTTCTTTGAACTCGGCATGACTCCCAAGTCGTGTCCCACGACTCAGCTTGACCATATGGTAAGCCACCTTCTCACAAGATTTATACTTGTCAGCACTTGACCCAGACTTCTGAGCGAACTTAGCGATAGTATCGCATGCCTTACGTAAAAATCAATTGCAAGGATGCAATATTAATTGCAAAAACAAGTCTCGCCGTCGACTAATTTTAGCCTCACGACCGAGTGGTTTCTGCTCCTGAACACTAGCTCAGGAACCCACAAATTCATTAGCGTAACAGAACCGAAAGGTCGTGCTACATTTCAGCCCATTTAGGCCCACTAATGCCGCAAAGTCCGTTGTTTCCTAAGGAACCTAACGGTTGCTTTACGGAAGGCAAAATATCGCGAGATATCGCGACTCCTTACCGCACCTTTGAATTCAAAGCGACGGGACGTGCCTGCGTCGGTTGAGTTCCCGAGACATGCAACGCGCCACGCACGGGAGCAACGGTTCATTCCATTATAAGCCATCCCTACCGCAATCTTCTTCCTTTACTCGCCATTTGCCTTCCCAGCGCTCCAGTTCTCCTCCGCGCGCAAGAGCAAACCCTAGATCCACTCCCGTAGCTTTCATCCTCAATCCTCAGCCCCCGCTCGTCGCCATGGCGCCTAAGAGGAAGGAAGCCCCGAAGCGGAAGGAGAGGTCACCGGGAAGGGCCCGGTCGGCCAAGGCCAAGGCCGCCGTTGAAGTCGCCGTTGATCGCGCCGCCGAATGGAGGGAGTCCATCACCACCACCAGGCGCCTCGAGCAGCACGTCGTCGACGGCATCCTCCCTGACCAGCAAACCGCCGAGTGGCGCGCAGCCTCCGGTGAGTCTTTCCCCACCCCAAATTCCTCTGATTCGGTGGTGTTTGAGTCTTTCGTTCTGCGCAGTTTTGGCGTGCCCGTGCATTCTTTCCTCCGCGGGCTGCTGCACTTCTACGGGATCAGTCTCTGCGCACTGAATCCCAACTCCATTCTTCACATCGCCATCTTCATCAACCTCTGTGAGGCCTATCTTGGGATAGAGCCTCACTTCAATCTTTTTCTCCATCTTTTTCTACTGAAACCTTATCCCAGAACCGAGTGCCCGCAAGTAGTCGGGGGCGCCGGATTCCAACTCCGCGAGGGTCGAACCCGGGAGTATTTTGGCATCCCTTTTCTTACCTCCAACAAGGGGTGGCAGTCCGAGTGGTTTTACGTAGGAAACCACTCGCCTGCCATCTCTCCTGAAATCGATTCACGCCCTGTTCCCTCCCAATCTTGGACTGCTCTTCCCAAGGAGAGTGAGATGGATGAGGTTCGGGAACTCCTGGGTCTCATAGCCCAGTTGAAGGACAGAGGGTTGTCTGCCGTCGGAGTGGCAGCCAACTTTGTGCTGCGCCGGATCCAGCCCCTCAAGCAGCAGGCTCATCCGGCGTATGAGTACTACGCCGAGGGGGACAACACGCGTGAAGCCCCCGAGCGTGTCGACAAAGTCCAAGCCGTAGCTCGGCTTGGCAAATTCTTCGCGACAGGAACTTCCCTGAGGACTACTGATTGTCCTTCGGCGTTCAACTTAGGGAATCCACGCCCTGAGGTATTTAATCAGTCTGTTGTTGTTTTATGTTTCAATTCCACCCATTGGGTGTAATCTCAGTAAAGAACTGAACCCATCTTTTGTAGGGTCAAGCTGCTTTTGTATCCCTCCCTCCTTTGCCTGAGATGCCAAAGGGAGTGGATCAGCCGGCTCGGCGCAGAGCCGTTGGTGCTGAAGAAGCAGTCGGAGGAAGTGAGAGTGACCTGCACGACTCTGATATCACTCTGTCGTCCTCTCCTTCTCCAGACGTGCTGTCTCCGAGTGGTGGGAAGGCTGCCCCTGTCCCGAAGAAGCGGAAGGTTTCAACGGGGATCGTGATTGGGGATGCGCCAAGCCGCCGCCAACTCCTCCTTTCTGAGTCGTCTGACTCGGAAGAAGACGAAGCTGGCGGTGCCGAGTCGTCAATCCCGCTGAGGACCCGGTGTGTCCGAGGACCGGTGGATGGTCGCTTACTGGTGTGATGAGTGATTGACAACGTGGTGTGGATTGACGTTTCCCTTGGCTCAAGTATTGCAGGTGTAGAATGCGGCTTGGTTGCATTGGTGCAGGTGAAGAACAGGCGCGAAAGGTCTTAGCCATGGCGGCCTCCGAGGAGCGGAGAGACAAGTAGGCTTGGTTCGAGGGACCCGATGGCCGGTGGATCAAGTGCGGTTCACATGCTGGCAAGAACGAGCAAGGGGACGTGGTTCCGGTGCGAGGTAGCGGCTCACAACCGAAGCTCGTACGCGGACGAGAAGCCGGCGCAAGGTGGCGGCTAACAACCAAAGTTTGCGCGCGGGGTTTGGTGATTTGGCCACAAAATCATCGGTGGACGGTTTCCCTTGGTTTGGGCCTCAAAACCAAGGACCGAGGACTCGACGTGGCGAAGATGGGCTGTTGGGCTGTTGGGCTGATTGCATGTACCCGGCAGTGCCGAGTTGAACAACTCGGCAGTGCCGAGTACATGCACCCGACTGGGCCGACCCAAAACTCGGCATCGAGGAGCTTCGATCCGGAGGACACGCGGCGTGACTGCAAGGCTTGCGTCGGAGGGAAGCTAGCTTGTAGTGGAAGGTGCCCGAGCCGGAAAATATCTGAAGATCAAATGTCAAATTTGCCCCTGAGGGGTATGTATCACTTAGGGGTAGTTTAGTCTTTAGGACACCATCACTTGGACTACTAATAGGCCCCTTCAGGGCTGGTGGCTGTCATCTCTTGAGTTATCTTTTATTTGGCTTGTTTAGTTTTCCTCTTCCCTTCATCCTCTCCACCTAGAACTACTCCGAATCTTTCTTAGTTTTGTATAGGTGAATTCATGGTTATGTGATGGAGTTTGTGCTGTTCATCTTTGTGCCATGATTTGATTTCCCGAGCTCCTTTTTCTTTTTCCCATTTTCGGAGGTATTTTCGGAGCCATTTTTGGGGGATTTTCGTTCTTCTCTTTCTAGGGCGTTTTCTCTCGGATTTCTTTGGGGGATTCACGTATGAGTGCCTTGTGCCTCTTTTACTGGTGATCCTTTGCCCCCAAGCGCCGAGAATCGCTTTGGATTTGAGATTTTCGGGATGAACTTGATGTCATGGTGTTCATCACGAGATCTGAGTTTCTGAGAGTTGTACTGAGTTAGAGGCCGAGATCTTTTGGGAAAACACTCCACTGGAGGTCTAGATCATGTGACCAAAATCTCGCCTCAAGAGCTCAAGCCGTTTGGGAGATCCTTCCTCGAGTTGACTTTGGGGCTGTGCTGTTTGCGTGTACCCGGCACTGCCGAGTTGTGAAAACCGGCACTGCCGAGTACATAGACTCGAGGGGTGTTTGTGTGCTGTGTGTATCCGGCAGTGCCGAGTTCTGAAAACCGGCAGTGCCGAGTACACACACCCAGTGGCTGTTTCGGTGAAGTTTTTGGATCGAGGATTCTTTCTGTGTTTCCGCTGCATGTTTCTTGTTCCTAGGATCAGTAGCATCTCAGTTGCTGCGTGATCTTGGCAAGATTGTGTTACGAAGTCCGGAAGTGATTTTGGGGTGAAAGCCGGATTTGGAAAAGAAATTTTTATCGGCTCCCATTCACTCCCCCCCTCTCTGGTCGCCGTTTCGGTCCTTCACCCGCCCCCAATCATCAGCTCGGAGCAGTCTCCCCTTGCAGTAGTACCTCTGAGTGCTGCAAGTCCGAGGGACCTTCCTTCCCCCACTCGGAAAGGAAAGCGCCCGAGAATGCGTGTATCTACTCTGTAAGTATCATTGTCATCTCTTGATTTTCCTTTATGTTCTTCTGTGAGTAATCCATATGTGCTTTATCCTGTAGCACGCCGTCTGAGATCCCCTTTGCGGGTCCTGCGCCTCAGTCGGCCGTTGAGACAGAAGTCCTGTCAATCCAAATGCCAGAGGTGTCGACCCACTCGGCTGATCTTCTCAGCGATCAGACTGTGGGTCCGCCACCAGAGTCGTTGCGAGCACCAACCCCGCCTCCACCGAGTCCTACACCAGCGTCGCCGACCCCACCGCCAGTTCCTCAAGGGAGCCCCCAGCCTGCTCCTGTGGTTGAACAGACTGCAGCAGTGGAGGAGCCCCAGACTGCGGCGGTCGAAGTTGCTTCTGCGGTGGTCGGCGCTTTGGGTGGTGGTGCTCCCATGACTCCTCTGGAGGAGTTCATGTCACTCCATCTTCGTCTGGGTCAGATAGCCAAGGTATTTCCTGAGCCACTTTTCTTGTTGAGGTCAAGTACCGAGTGGTACATCTATTCATTTTGTCATCTGACTTGTCTTTGCAGGACTTAGCTGCTGATGCCGAGGCAAAATCCTCGGTTATTCAGGAACTTTCTTCTGCAGTCCCTAAGGCCGGCTCCTTGGTGGCCCGAGTGACTGAACTCGAAGCTGCTGCGACCCAACGCTAGGCTGAGTTGGATGAAGCCCAGCGCACCACTCGCGATCTTCGCGGAGAGGTGGAGCAGGCTAGACTCAACAAAGCCCAGGCCGTGCACGAGCTCAGAGGTATGTTATGCCTTGTTTGTTTTCCTGTCAGACATGGATATATTATCCAGATCTAACTTTCTGTAGATTATCGGTATCGGATTATGTCCCAATTCGCAGAGCTCACTGCCAAGGTGGCTCGGCTGCAAGGCGAGGCGGAGGCATTGCGCACCGAGAGGATCGCGCTGGAGGACGCTATCCGAGTGGTGGCGGAGGAGATCGAGCCGGAGGCATCATCCTCTTCGGCTTCCCTCCTCGACCGCGTTCGGCGCTTCCACGCTTCTTCCGGCGACAGCTTTGCTCCATCAGCCAGGCCAGCTGTGGTCATGTCCTGGCGGTGCTCAAGTCTCTGTTCCCGGCGTCGGACCTGGAGCCACTCAGCCGTGGATACGCTGCTGGCACCTCCGAAGATGATGTGGGCAGACTGCTCCTTGAGGTCGAGCCTATCGCCAATGTCCTGTCCAAGGTTGTTGTTGATGACTCTGATGAAGCGGCCCCGTCTGGTGTTGGTGATCCTGCAGTTTAATGTACATAGAATATTTGTAGTATTTGGTAGAAGTAGTACTGTTGAACAATGTTTAATCTTTTGCTATTGTATATAAGTTTTTATGGGACTACTACTCCCTTTCTTTCTGCGCTGGCCTTAATTTCTGAGTGGTTGACCTGTTACGGAGTAGATTAGCCTCGTTGGTCTCAGTCTCATGCCGCAGAGTCTTTGTCGTATGTTTAGAGCTTTGACTTCGCGAGTACTTTCCCTCTCGATTTAAAGTTTATTCCACTCATACTTTATATGCGTGACGCGAAAGAGGAAAGTCGAGTAGTAGAAATAGATGAAAGATGAAATCAACTTTATTGATAACTCATTATAAATCTGCCGAGTCGTGACTGGGGGTGAATACCTTCCAAAATCACTCGGAAAAACAAATATAAACAAAAAAGATAAATACATAACTGAATCAGGCGTAGAAACGCTGTAAGTGCTCGATGTTCCATGGATTTGGGATGTCTACGCCGTCTTCCGTCATGAGGCGATATGAGCCTGGGCGACTCACTGACTTGATGATGTATGGCCCTTCCCAAGGGGACGCAAGCTTGTGCGCGCCCTTGGTGTCTTACTTCCTCCTCAGAACCAAGTCGCCTGCTTCAAAGGATCTCTGCTTAACTGATCGATCGTGATAACGTCGCAGGACCTGAGCGTAACGCGCGGCTTGGATCTGGGCAGCCAATCTCTTTTCCTCGATGCTGTCGAGGTCTTCAATGCGCGCCACTTGCGCGTCGTATTCGTCATAGAACTCCACTCGGGGGGAGCCGTATGCGAGGTCCGTTGGTAGGATAGCTTCCGAGCCGTAAACTAGAAAGAACGGGGTTTGCTTCGTGGCACGACTCGGCTGGGTGCGCAGCCCCCAGACTACAGCTGGCAACTCCTTGATCCATCGTCCATCATGTTGCTTCAGCTGCTTGAATATGCGGGCCCTGAGCGCCTTGATTATTTCGCCATTAGCTCTTTCGACTTGGCCATTGGCCCTTGGGTGCGCCACAGATGCAGGGCATAGCTTGATGCTCCTCTCGCTGCACCAGTCTTTAAACTCCTGCGCCATGAAGTTCGTACCATTATCCGTGATGATACGATTTGGGACTCCGAAGCGGTGGGTGATGTCGGTGAAGAACTCGATGGTCTTGGCTGCCGTGTGCTTTCTGACTGGTTTCACCTCGATCCACTTGGTGAACTTGTCAATAGCTACTAGGACATGATCAAAACCACCAGGAGCCTTCTTGAACGGACCAATCATATCCAAGCACCAACAAGCGAAGGGCCAGGACACTGGTATGGTTTGCAGCTGTTGTGCGGGTGCGTGTATTTGCCTTGCAAAATACTGACACCCTTAGCAGCGCCGCACGATGTTTTCTGAGTCTGCTACGGCAGTCGGCCAGTAGAAACCAGACCGGAAAGCTTTACCAACGATGGTTCTAGCCCTGGCGTGATTACCACAGATTCCTTTGTGTATGTCTGTCAAGAGCTCTATACCCTCTGCGCGACTTACGCACTTTTGGAGGATTTGGGAAGCTCCAGATCGACGATACAACTTGTCTCCGATGATGACGTAGCTTTTGCTGCGCCGCACGATTTGTTCGTGGAGCGAGTTTAGATCTTTGTCTTCCGTGACCTCTGCGGGCAATATGCCGCTGTCAAGATAGTCGATGATCTGGGTCCTCCAGTCCAAAGCTTCATCTACCACTAATGTGGCTGACTCCGGGGATTCTCCGACTTGTTGCTCCGCGACAGTGCCATCCGGGTTTATCTTGATAGATGGTTTGACAAGATCTTGTATGAAAACTCCGGGTGGGACGCCTTCACGGGTGGACCCCATCTTAGCGAGCTCGTCTGCTGCCTTGTTATGGTCGCACACCACGTGATGGAACTCTAAGCCATAGAATTTCCCTTCCAGCTTCCTGATTTCCTCGCAGTAAGCGTCCATCTTCTCGTTGGTCCTGGACCAATCCTTGTTTACCTGGTTTATGACCAGGGCAGAGTCCCCGCGTACCATCAGGCGTTTGATACCCAAAGATACTGCAATGCGGAGACCGTGCAAGGCTGCTTCGTACTCGGCTGCGTTGTTGGATACTGGGAACATGATTTGAAGGACGTATTTTAATTCCTGTCCACTTGGAGAGATCAGGAGTACGCCTGCGCCGCCTCCTTTTATCTGGAGGGAGCCATCAAAGTACATCTCCCAGTACTCAACTACCTCGTCGTCAGCCGGAGCTTGGTTTTCTGTCCAGTCTGCTACGAAGTCGGCCAAGACCTGAGACTTGATAGCAGTACGTGGAACGAAGGTTATGTGGTGGGCAGCCAATTCTATTGACCACTTGACGATTCGGCCGCTGGCGTCTCGGTTATGGAGGATTTCCCCTAAAGGATTTTCACTCACCACCGAGATTGGATGGGCCTCAAAGTAGTGCTTCAGCTTTCTTGCTGAGATGAGAACTCCGTAGAGTAATTTCTGCACATGGGGGTAGCGTACCTTAGATACGGTCAGGACCTCGCTGACGAAGTAGACTGGTCGCTGAACTCCATATGCGTGTCCTTCTTCGGGACGCTCGACCACTAGTACCGTGCTAACCACTCGGGGAGTAGCAGAGATGTAGAGGTAGAGCTGTTCCCTGGCTTCAGTCGTCTCCTCAGCTGGAGTGACCTCGTCTTCTGAGACAGGGTTGGGTGGCGTCGCTGGTGCCACCATATAGCAGTATGATCCGACCCCTTCTTGCGCGAGGTAATCTTCCTCGGACTCGGAGAAGTCGGATGTGGGCGTATAACGCTCCAAGCTACTCGGAGTTAGTTCTCCGAGTGATCCTAGCAGCTCTGGCTCTGTGGAGGCGTCGGACACTGTGTATCCTTCCGGCAGATCGTCCAGGATTGAGGGTCCCTGTGGATCTAACTCATAGGAGTCGCTCCCAGAGAGGTAATCGTCTGCCTGGACGATGTCCTTCATCTTCTGCTTCTGAGCAAGCGCGCAAAAGCCAGGGGTCTGGACAGTAATGACCTCAGGGCTCTGGACGCGCGCTGGTTGAGCGTTTACGCTCTGTGATGACTCGGCGACGCGACTCTCAGGAGCCGGATCGGAGCCGAGTGATTGTAGATCTGTTCCCGACTGGTTGGGCCTCGCGTTTTGCGATGGACTCAGCGGGGTAGAACCGGCACGATTAGATACGATCGGACCGGATTGGGCCGTGATGGCCGAAGTCGGCGCCAGAGAGGAGACCTCCGTGGCGATCGTAGCTTCTGCCGCTTGGGTATCCAAGGCGGCGGTGATGACGTCCCCGAACTGGATCTCGACTTCGTCGACGTCCGGGAGGTTGCAGCTGTCCAAGATCTTGACGCGATCCATCAAGCTTACCAGATTGATCTCGGCGATATCCCCTACCTGGCGCGCCACTGTCGGTGATATTATCTCCGGCAGTCTTCCACGGGGTAGCCCACGGAAGTGATTTGTAATGCAGGGAAGATCGCAAAGATCGGAAGCAAGATGGTTAGGATGGACAGACACGGGGGTTTATACAGGTTCGGGCCGTCAACTCGACGTAATACCCTACGTCCTGTTTTGGGGTGTTGTATTGCGTGTTGAGAGATTTCGTCCTGAGACTTCTTCTGTTGGGTTCGGTTGTTTTGGAGGGGGTCCCTGTCCGCCTTATATATCGGGGGGCAGGGTTACAAATCGGTTTGTAATCGATCCTATCTCTAAGAATCCTTTCCTTCTTTACAATAATTCCTATTCCAACTAGAACTTCTCCTTCCAGATCCTTCCTCCGTGCGCCGACTTGTCCCGCACGTCTTCAGATCCAGAACGATGGGCTGGGCCGCCCCCTTTTGGTGGGCTGCCAGGCTTGCTCGTGAGGTACCCGGGTACTATATCCCCCACAATTACCTTGGAACTTTTATAGGAATATCTGATTCTTGTTAATTGATCCTTACGATATGATGATTTGAGAAGTTGAACCGTCCGATTCAAGGTTTTGGAGATTGTTTTTGAAAATAAAACTTAAGGCAACCCTTGTTATCATCAACTTGAAATGTCCTATCCAAAGCCATATATCAAATTCAAGTTGAAGTTTCCACATAGCCATCTTCTAAATTTTGAGCTTGCTCGAATTGTTTGCCTTCACGTTCATGCTATCTTGTTCATCATGGCCATCCATGCACACGTGCATCAATAAAGTCCAAATTGTCAAAGCCCTTCATCCCCCTGAAAAAATGAAGAAGGGAATGATACACTCCTTATCTTCAGAGAAAAAAAGAGAAGAAAGAAAAAGGGGAAAGATGAAAGATGCTTAAACAAGGACTCCAACATCAAGTACACAAGCACTTGGCCAAGATTTATGAGTGGTATGAATGATTAGACAAGCTTTTCGATCTTGCAAATTAAATGAAGAAGAGTGAGCAACTCCGATCCCAAAAAAACACCACCTCAAAATGTAGAAATAGGAGAGGCTTGATTCTAAGCCAAAGTGAGGATCCAAACACTTTGAGAGATCGAGAAATGTTGAGAAATAACAAGGGTATGCCTCGCTTTCTTTATAAAATTATCAAAAACTCCAAATACCATGAGGGAGAAGTGTTCGGCCGATCAATGAGTTGTTCTAAGAGTCAATTGATGAAGATGAGGGTGTTAGCCACTAGAATCCAAGGTATGAAAGAAAACTCAGAAATATGACTGGTGTACAGCTTGAGTTCATGACCCTGATCTTGCTAAAGTCCAGATAATTTAATTCATTCTTTGCTAAGGGACTAGCAAAGTTCAGGTAGGGGGGCGTGTTGGTGGTCGTTACGATACGATTTCACCACCAATATTTCGTCATATTTCAGGCTCATCTTGCTCATAATAAAGTGAAATTGGTTATTTATAATGAGTTCCACAAGTTTTGTATAATTTGTGAGTGCAGAAGCAAGCAAGCAAAAGATGAAGAACTTTGGACACAAAGCCAGGCCGGCCGGCCTAGCCCGGCCTAGCATAGGCCGACCGGCCCCCTTCTGTGGCCCCTTGCCACGTCTTTGAATCAGAAGATCACAAACAAAACACCAATGATCCTGAGACATGCGATCAACATCGGTTTGATCCAAGGACCCGAAAGGCCTAAGCTACACTTGCATGGATTGAAGGGCCCACCAACCTTGGATTCTTGGACAGTTTTGATCCAAAGCAAACATTACTGACCTCAGGGAGCTATCCAGAGCGTCCCTGAAGAAGGCGGTGCCATGGGGCAGCCATGCCAGGCCGATCGGCCTGGCCTAGGACGGTCGGTCTCCCCCAGAGGCCGCCACGTGCCCCCCTTCGCGTGGCTGTTAAGCAGAGGGTTAGCTTAAGCTTGACGCCTGCAACCGCCCTTGAAGACTATAAAAGGGACCCCCTTCACCTTGAGATACCATCCATCAATCCATCCAAAGGAGAGAAGAGAAGTCTGGTGAGGAGTTTTCATCTTTAGAGTTAGATTAGGGAGAGAGTGGGTGAGTTGCTTGGGTGACAGCCAAGCTTTGTAGAGAGAGTCCGGGATTTCCTCTCGGTCTCATCTCAACATTTCCACCCCAGAGGAATATACTTCAGGAGTTATCTTCAGTAAGTCCTCGGTCCCTTGCCTTTAGTACCTCGCTAGTTTACAAATTACTTTCAGCAATCTACTTTATTTATATTTGATCTGCGGGTACCTGAGTCTGCCGAGTGACAGCGACTCTTGTTTGGGGTTTCCTCTATAGCCCTTCGCGTTGGGTGGAGGTCAGTGGCTGAAAGCTTAGGCGTGGTGCCTGTGCTGGCTAGCCATCTCAGGTTGTGTTGCACCCCACGGAACTACAGTGGTAGGCGGCAGGTGGTGACAGTCCTGTACGTCCTTTGTACTCCACCACGTTCGGGTGTACTCATAACAGTAGTGCTGAGCCCGGAAGAACACCTTTCTCACCCCGTTCTGAGTTCTTTCCGTTCTAGCCGTCGAAGCAGATCAGATTAGATATATATAGTTTGTCTGGGGTAACGAGTAGCTAACTAAAGTCAAGCTCTCTACCCGCTTACCTTGTGCTCCCTGGTGGATCCGGTTAGTTTGTCTGGGGTACTCCGTGCGCTTTCGGATTTAGTTAGGCTAAGGAGTGCCAACAGTGTCTCAGGCGCCCGAAGTGAACTCTCTTGAACAAGTCTGCCTTGCTTGATCTATCAAAATATCTAGTATTGCTACACAAGTACCCTCTCTACCCTCAGCCTTTTTATCTCTTCTTTTCTTTTTGTTGTTGAAGGACCGAAACGGCGACCAGAGAGGGGGGGAGTGAATGGGAGCCGATAAAAATTCTTTCCAAACAATCCGGCTATTCTCCCAAAACAACTCCGAAACCTCCGAGAGCAATCTTGCCAAGATCACGTAGCCACTGTCAAGCTACTGACCCTAGGAACAAGAAACGAGCAGCGGAACTCGAACCAATCGAAACGAACACCAAAACGACCCGAAACTCGGCTCGATCTAACACACCCAGGGGGGGGGGCGGTTAAACCGGCCAGGGGGGGCGGTTAAACCGCCCGGGCCTGGGAGCCTCGGGAAAAAGTCAAAACAAAAGTGGATCTCCCAAACCGCTTGAGCTCTTGAGGCGAGATTTTGGTCAGATGATCTAGACCTCCAGTGGAGTGTTTTCCTCAAATGATCTCGGCCTCTAACTCAGTACAACTCCCGGAATCGCAGATCTCGCGAAGAACACCATGACCTCGAGTTCATCCCGAAAATCTCAAATCTAGAGCGATTCTCGGCGTTTGGGGGCAAGGGATCACCAGCAAAAGAGGCACAAGGCACTCATACGTGAATCCCCCAAAGAAATCCGAGAGAAAACGCCCTAGAACAAGAAGAACGAAAATCCCTCAAAAATACCTCCGAAAATACCCACGAAAATAGAAAAAGGAAAGGGAGCTCGGGAAATCAAATCATGGCACAAAGATGAGCAACACAAACTCAATCACATAACCATGAATTCACCTATACAAACTAGGAATGATTCGAAGTAGTTCTAGGTGGAGGGGATGAAAGGGAAAACAAGTTCAAAGTAAAACCTAAAGAGATAACTAGAGAGATAATAGCCACCAGCCCTGAAGGGGCCTATTAGTAGTCCAAGTGGTGGTGTCCTAAAGACTAAACTACCCCTAAGTGATACATACCCCTCAGGGGCAAATTTGACATTTTGATCTCAGATATTTTCCGGCTCGGGCACCTTCCACTGCAAGCTAGCTTCCCTCCGACGCAAGCCTTGCAGTCACGCCGCGTGTCCTCCGGATCGAAGCTCCTCGACGCCGTTCTTGGGCCAGCCCAGGGGGGGCGGTTAAACCGGCCCTGGGGGGCGGTTAAACCGCCCCTGCCAGCCCACACAGGCCCAGCTGCCCAAGTTCGCCTCGTCGAGTCCTCGGTCCTTGGTTTTGAGGCCCAAACCAAGGGAAACCGTCCACCGATGATTTTGTGGCCAAATCACCAAACCCCGCGCGCAAACTTCGGTTGTGAGCCGCTACCTTGCGCCGGCTTCTCGTCCGCGTACGAGCTTCAGTTGTGAGCCGCTACCTCGCACCGGAACCACGTCCCCTTGCTCGTTCTTGCCAGCATGTGAACCGCACTTGATCCACCGGCCACCGGGTCCCTCGAACCAAGCCTACTTGTCTCTCCGCTCCTCGGAGGCCGCCATGGCTAAGACCTTTCGCGCCTGTTCTTCACCTGCACCAATGCAACCAAGCCGCATTCTACACCTGCAATACTTGAGCCAAGGGAAACGTCAATCCACACCACGTTGTCAATCACTCATCACACCAGGAAGCGACCATCCACCGGTCCTCGGACACACTGGGTCCTCAATCTCCCCCTTGATGAGTGCATTGACAACACACACGTAGTAACCAATTGATATGAAGAAAATATAAAAGAAATCGAAAAACAAGACTCAAGCAAGTGACTAAAAGCAAGAACAAGCCGAGAACAAAGTCACTCTGCAAGAGAAAGCTCCAGAAACGCCGACCCTTCAAGAAGAAGCGAAAGGGCTCGACACCATCGGCAAAAGAGCAAAAGCACAAAGCACAAATCACAAACTTCAAATCCTCCAACTCACTTTTCAGGACTCTCAAAACACTCCCCCTGCAAAGATGCAACTCCCCCTGAACAAGTGAACTTGTGCGTGCGAAAATCACTCGAAAATGACTCAAATCTTCACAACTTGTGTGCTCTCAGCACAGGGGCGGTTAAACCGCCCAGGGGGGGCGGTTAAACCGCCCCTGGCAGATGACCAAAGTGGAAAAGGCCAAAATTTCACAAAACAACTCGCAACGATGCCGTTCCAACTTGAAAACCTTCCAAATATGCCCAGCAAGATATTCCAATGATCAAACTCTCAGAAACTTCGCAAATTTTCAGAAAACCTCATTTGGGCAAAACTTTCAACCTCTCACACAATTTCGACAAATTCTAGAGCAAAAGCTTTCTTCTAAATTCAGCAGTGACTCCCCCTTGCCAAATGCTCCAGAAATTCTCCCCCTTGTTGACAATGCACACATCAAGGCAAAATGTACAAAATGCAACTACAAGCTTCTCAAATATACAATGAGCAATACAAAATGCTACAAGTTAGAGAAGAGGCATACAAGCTAGTTCATCATGTCACACGGGCATTGCCATCAAGAAGGTGAAGACATATATCCAATTGACAAAGCCATGAGCAAATTGTGGATTTTTATCAAAAATGTCACCACATGAGCAAAGTCCTAACCATGGATTGTTTAAGCAAAAGGGAACTACATCTCACCACAATCATGGAAGGACAAGCATTCTTGACAAAAGATCATTATAAACGCCCAAGTTCTACCTCATGTCATGTCAAAGCACGGAGCCATGTGTTCACTTCTCATGGGAGACTTCTCCGGCAAACAACATGCAACCGCTTAGCACCCATGTGTGCAAGTGTGTGCAATGGTGAAAGCATAGAGACATGAGCATAAGTTCAGCAAATATTTCTTTTTCTCATCTTTCTTCTTTCATGCATAGACATCTCATTTTTTCAAGTTTTTCAAGCTTAAGCATGGTACATGAAATGTCTTTGCGACAGAAAGAAGCTTATGCTCCTCCACAAGATAAAGCATGGGCTAAACATGTACAATGACAAAGATCTTTGACCCATTTGAAAAGAATATCACACCCTAGCATGATCTTAAGCAAGATGTAGCTATTTCGGCTCAAACAAGACATGCAAAGGCATTTACTCATGGGTGAAGGAATTAAGTTCAGTTTGTCATTTTAATTCGAAAAGAAGCTATCTCAATAGAATATATATCAAGACCATCAAGAGCATAGCCATCCATCCAATCAATCCCTAGCCAGCCTGCCTAAATTCTAAAATGTAGCAAGTTGTACCAATCACTGCATATAGGAGAAGCTCATCCTAAGATATGATACAAAAGATGAAATCAAGATACAAAAGCAAGCAAAATATACATCAAGATACAAAGATGGTACAAAAATATACATATGCTACAAGAGAAGCCTCCAAAACTCAGCTCAGAAAACCGCACACACACCAAGTTCCCCTCGCAAGCAGGGTGAAGGTAACTTGGTCAAGTGGCTTAGTGAAAATGTCTGCAAGCTGGTTTTGGGTAGAAACGTGGGCAAGCTCAATATCACCTTTCTCTACATGATCTCTTAGAAAGTGGTACCTCACTTCTATGTGTTTGGTTTTGGAATGAAGCACAGGATTTTTGGCTACGCTTATGGCACTGGTGCTATCACAAAGAAGTGGAACATGGGACATATCTAAGCCAAAGTCTCTCAAGGTGTATGTGATCCAAAGCAACTGAGAACAACAGCTAGCAGCAGCAACATACTCGGCTTCAGTGGTGGATTGGGCTACGCTAGACTGCTTGCGAGAAGACCAAGACACAAGAGACGATCCAAGAAACTGACACTGACCAGAAGTAGACTTGCGATCAACACGACATCCAGCAAAATCCGCATCAGAAAAACCATGAAGTGCAAGAGTGGAATCGGCAGAATACCAAAGACCCAGCTCAGGAGTAAACTTGAGATACCTGAAAATCCTCTTGACGGCCTGACGATGTGAAGTCCTCGGTGAAGCCTGAAAACGAGCGCACAGACACACGCTGAACTGTATGTCCGGCCTCGTCGCCGTCAAGTAGAGGAGGGAGCCGATCATGCTCCGGTACTCCTTCTGGTCCACTGGTTCTCCGTCCACATCCGCATCCAAAGCTGTAGTCGTACTCATCGGCGTAGTCATCGGCTTGGAGTCGCTCATGTCAAATTTCTTGAGAATGTCCTTGGTGTACTTGCTTTGGTGCACAAATGTCCCATCCTTGGTTTGCTTGATCTGCAGCCCGAGAAAGAACTGCAACTCTCCCATCATCGACATCTCAAATTCCCTGCTCATATCGTCTGCAAACTTGGCAACAAGATCATGAGAAGAGCCACCAAAAATGATATCATCCACGTAAATCTGAACGATTAAAAGATCTTTGCCATTTCTCAGCAAGAAGAGCGTCTTGTCAACCTTTCCCATCACAAACCCCTTACTAAGCAAGAACCCTCTCAACCTGCCATACCACGCTCTGGGTGCTTGCTTTAGGCCATATAAAGCTCGGTGGAGTTTGTACACTCGGTGTGGGTATTTCTCACTCTCAAAACCCGGGGGCTGCCTCACATACACTTCTTCCTCGATCAACCCATTCAAGAAGGCACTCTTCACGTCCATTTGGTACAATTTGAACCCTTTAGCAACTGCAAATGCTAGAAGGATCCGAATTGCCTCCAAACGGGCAACAGGAGCAAATGTCTCCTCATAATCTATCCCCTCCTGCTGCGAAAACCCCTGAGCAACCAACCTCGCTTTGTTTCTCACAATCTCACCACTCTCATCCCTCTTGTTCTTGAATACCCACTTGGTTCCTATGGGATGGCAATTTGGAGGTGGTTCTACTAACTTCCACACCTGATTTCTCTCAAAGTTTTCAAGCTCTTCATGCATGGCATTGACCCAATCAGAATCAGATAAAGCGTGTCCGACATTTTTGGGCTCAAAAGACGCGACAAAAGCAGAATGAGCATAATGAGAGATGTTCTGTGACCGCGACCGTGTAGTGCGTTCATCCATGTTCCCGATGATCTTCGAAGGTGGATGATCCCTCTGTACCAGCCGGGGAGCTTCTCGCCTCGAGATTGCCTCCCCCTCAACATCAGCTTCCACTTGAACTCGATCTGGTGCGCGACTCGACGAAGGTGTAGCAGAGGGGCCGTCGTCGAACGTCGTGGTAGTAGTGGAAGTAGAAGGTACACGATCTCCACACGGTGCCTGAAATTCCTCATCATCTTCATCATCAGGCTGTTCTTCTTCAAAGATGGGCTGTCCCAAGTCATCATCACCTGCACACTCAAAAACAGAAGAGCTACACGGAATGGTCTCGTCGAAGGTGACTTCACAAGTCTCCATGATTTGGTTAGTTTCAAGATTGAGCACACGATATGCTCGAGAGTGATTAGCATAACCAAGAAAAATTCCATCCATCGAACGAGACTCGAACTTGTCCAAATTTCCTTTCTTCAAGATGAAACACTTGCAACCAAAAACCCGAAAGTGACTCACACGGGGGGAACGACCATGGAAAAGCTCATAGCAAGTTTTCTTCTTGAAAGCACGAAGGAAAATCCGATTTGAAACATAGCAAGCTGTGTTCACCGCTTCTGCCCAATACTTCCTAGGAGTCCTATGCTCATCTAGCATCGTCCTAGCCATCTCACACAGTGTTCTATTCTTTCTCTCAACAACACCATTCTGACAAGCAACATATGGCGAAGAGTATTGATGTTCGAGACCAAGATCACGACAGAAGGCATCAAAACGAGTGTTCTTAAATTCCGTACCATTGTCGCTACGTATAGCTCTCATGGCACCACCATTACTCTCGTTTTTCAACCTCAAAATCAGATCTCGAACAAAATCAAAAGTCTCATCCTTCGACGCCAGAAAGAACACCCACGCATAGCGAGAAAAGTCATCAACAACCACAAGAACATACCACTTCCCACCAACTGAACGAACTCGAGCGGGGCCAACCAAATCCATGTGCAAAAGCTCCCCTGGACGCTCAGTCATAACATCTGTCAAAGGTGGGTGAGAAGCAGCAACCATTTTTCCACGCCTACAAGGTGCACAAACCAAATCTTTCTCGAACTTGAGCTTGGGCAATCCTCGGATAAGGTCAAGAGCACTCAAGCGTGTGAGTAAATCAAAGCTCACATGATCCAATCTTCTATGCCACTTCCAAAGCTCAGAAGAAGTACCAGCGATCAAACACCGTGAAGGACCAAAAGATCGAGAAAAATCAGCACGAAAAATCTGTCCCTCAGGAATGATCATACACACAAGGTCACCTCGAGAATCAAGAATTTTCGAATCACCACGCTTAAAGCGAACCTCATAACCCTCATCAAGAAGCTGAGAAACTGAGAGCAAATTGAAACCAAGATTCTTGACAAGTGCAACCCGCTTCAACATGAAAGTGTCGCTCACCTGAATAGCACCCTCGGACAACACTCTACCTCTACCCTTATCCCCGAAAGTGATGTACTGCCTGGACACCACCGGGGTGAGACTGGAGAACCACTTACCATTACCTGTCATATGTCTCGAACAGCCAGAATCCATCAACCAAAAGTTCTCCAAGCCTCCCACCTGCACAATCAGAACCGAGAACGAGAATGAGCAAATGACTCGACACTGGGGTTAGCACAGAACGAGTCAAACCAGTGTCGGGCCATCTGCTCAAAAGAAGGGTTAGTGAAGGACCGAAACGGCGACCAGAGAGGGGGGGAGTGAATGGGAGCCGATAAAAATTTCTTTTCCAAATCCGGCTTTCACCCCAAAATCACTTCCGGACTTCGTGACACAATCTTGCCAAGATCACGCAGCAACTGAGATGCTACTGACCCTAGGAACAAGAAACATGCAGCGGAAACACAGAAAGAATCCTCGATTCAAAAACTTCACCGAAACAGCTACTGGGTGTGTGTACTCGGCACTGCGGTTTTCAGAACTCGGCACTGCCGAATACACACAGCACAGAAGCACCCCTCGAGTCTATGTACTCGGCAGTGCCAGTTTTCACAACTCGGCAGTGCCGGGTACACGCAAACAGCACAGCCCCAAAGTCAACTCGAGGATGGATCTCCCAAACGGCTTGAGCTCTTGAGGCGAGATTTTGGTCAGATGATCTAGACCTTCAGTGGAGTGTTTTCCCAAAAGATCTCGGCCTCTAGCTCAGTACAACTCCCGGAAACTCAGATCTCGTGATGAACACCATGACATCAAGTTCATCCCGAAAATCTCAAATCTGAAGCGATTCTCGGCGCTTGGGGGCAAAGGATCACCATCAAAAGAGGCACAAGGCACTCATACGTGAATCCCCCAAAGAAATCCGAGAGAAAACGCCCTAGATTGAGAAGAACGAAAATCCCCCAAAAATAGCTCCGAAAATACCCCGAAAATAGAAAAGGATGAAGGAGCTCGGGAAATCAAATCATGGCACAAAGATGAACAGCACAAACTCAATCACATAACCATGAATTCACCTATACAAACTAGGAATGATTCGAAGTAGTTCTAGGTGGAGGGAATGAAGGAAGAGGAAAACTAAACAAGCCAAATAAAAGATAACTAAAGAGATAACAGCCACCAGCCCTGAAGGGGCCTATTAGTAGTCCAAGTGGTGGTGTCCTAAAGACTAAACTACCCCTAAGTGATACATACCCCTCAGGGGCAAATTTGACATTATGATCTCAGATATTTTCCGGCTCGGGCACCTTCCACTGCAAGCTAGCTTCCCTCCGACGCAAGCCTTGCAGTCACGCCGCGTGTCCTCCGGATCGAAGCTCCTCGACGCCGTTCTTGGGCCAGCCCAGTCGGGTGCATGTACTCGGCACTGCCGAGTTGTTCAACTCGGCACTGCCGGGTACATACAGCCCAGCAGCCCAACGGCCCATCTTCGCCACGTCGAGTCCTCGGTCCTTGGTTTTGAGGCCCAAACCAAGGGAAACCGTCCACCGATGATTTTGTGGCCAAATCACCAAACCCCGCGCGCAAACTTCGGTTGTTAGCCGCCACCTTGCGCCGGCTTCACGTCCGCGTACGAGCTTCGGTTGTGAGCCGCTACCTCGCACCGGAACCACGTCCCCTTGCTCGTTCTTGCCAGCATGTGAACCGCACTTGATCCACCGGCCATCGGGTCCCTCGAACCAAGCCTACTTGTCTCTCCGCTCCTCGGAGGCCGCCATGGCTAAGACCTTTCGCGCCTGTTCTTCACCTGCACCAATGCAACCAAGCCGCATTCTACACCTGCAATACTTGAGCCAAGGGAAACGTCAATCCACACCACGTTGTCAATCACTCATCACACCAGGAAGCGACCATCCACCGGTCCTCGGACACACCGGGTCCTCAATCTCCCCCTTGATGAGTGCATTGACAACACACACATAGTAACCAATGATATAAAGAAAATATAAAAGAAATCGAAAGCAAGACTCAAGCAAGTGACTAAAAGCAAGAACAAGCCGAGAACAAGGTCACTCTGCAAGAGAAAGCTCCAGAAACGCCGACCCTTCAAGAAGAAGCGAAAGGGCTCAACACCATCGGCAAAAGAGCAAAAACACAAAACAAGTCACGAATCTCCAAATCACTTCTCAGAATACTCAAAACACTCCCCCTGCATTGATGCAACTCCCCCTGAACAAGTGAACTTGTGCGTGCTAAAAACACTCAAAAATGACTCACATGTGCTTCTCTTTTAGAAAATGCAATCTTGCACAAACTTTCAAAATCTTTTCAGAAAATTGTCCCTCTTCTTTTAGAAATGCTCAAGATATTCTCCCCCTTGTTGACAGTGCATGAATCAAGGTCAGAGAAGACCAAAGTGCAAAAATCGACGCTGAGTTGCGTGTACTCGGCACTGCCGAGTTGTGAAAACCGGCACTGCCGAGTATACACAGCCAGCACAACGAAAATGCAAAAATGCAACTATAAGCACAAGAACCGGCACTGCCGAGTTGCTCCAGTCGGCATTGCCGAGTATGTACAGGCAGCACAACAAAAATGCAAAAAATGCAACTACAAGCTTCTCAAATATACAATGAGCAATACAAAGTGCTACAAGTTAGAGAAGAGGCATACAAGCTAGTTCATCATGTCACACGGGCATTGCCATCAAGAAGGTGAAGACATATATCCAATTGACAAGGTCATGAGCAAATTGTGGATATTTATCAAAAATGTCACCGCATGAGCAAAGTCCTAACCATGGATTGTTTAAGCAAAAATAAACTTCATCTCACCAAAATCATGAAAGGACAGGCATTCTTGACAAAAGATCATCATAAACGCCCAAGTTCTACCTCATGTCATGTCAAAGCACGGAGCCATGTGTTCACTTCTCATGGGAGACTTCTCCGGCAAACAACATACAACCGCTTAGCACCCATGTGTGCAAGTGTGTGCAATGGTGAAAGCATAGAGACATGAGCATAAATTTCTGCAAATATATCTTTTTCTCAACTTTCTTCTTTCATGCATAGACATCTCATTTTTCAAGTTTTTCAAGTTAAGCATGGTACATGAAATGTCTTTGCGACAGAAAGAAGCTTATGCTCCTCCACAAGATAAAGCATGGGCTAAACATTTACAATGACAAAGGTCTTTGACCCAATTGAAAAGAATATCACACCCTAACATGATCTTAAGCCAGATATAGCCATTTCGGCTCAAACAAGACATGCAAAGGCATTTACTCATGGGTGTAGGAATTAAGTTCAGTTTGTCATTTTAATTCAAAAGGAGACTATCTCAATAGAATATACATCAAAACCATCAAGAGCATAGCCATCCATCCAATCAATCCCTAGCCAGCCTGCCTAAACTCTAAAATGTAGCAAGTTGTACAAATCACTGCATATAGGAGAAGCTCATCCTAAGATATGATACAAAAGATGAAATCAAGATACAAAAGCAAGAGAAATATACATCAAGATACAAAGATGGTACACAAATATACATATGCTACAAGAGAAGCCTCCAAAACTCAGCTCAGAAAACCGCACACACACCAAGTTCCCCTCGCAAGCGGGTGAAGGTAACTTGGTCAAGTGGCTTAGTGAAAATGTCTGCAAGCTGGTTTTGGGTAGAAACGTGGGCAAGCTCAATATCTCCTTTCTCCACATGATCTCTCAGAAAGTGGTACCTCACTTCTATGTGTTGGTTTGGAATGAAAGAACGGGATT